>QRFJ01000750.1:421286-609513 GCA_006176705.1 Cocos nucifera
CTTAGAATTGAGCCCACTTGGCAAGCTTGATTAATGTATTTCAGCAACCAAACTCAGACGTCAGTAGCGATCTGCCATTGGTCATAGATTAGTGTGCTTGATCTCTTCGATCCATTGACCTGGGCCGTTGGAGATGTGGATCTAAGTAGGGTCAATTATGCCATCCTTGGGCTGCCACTTGGCAACCATCAATGATGGCTAGGTGAATTGCCATCAGATTAGAGCTGTCCGAGCTCTTATAAATAGATTGCTCCCTTCCTCATGTTTCATTTTTACTATTTTATAGTTTCATTATTATGAAAGAGAGAGATGAGGTCCTTGGATGATTTTGGGCAAGTATCCGATGATCGCCATTGGCAGCCATGGTCGCCCTTGGCTAGATTTGACCTCCGAGCTCAAACCGTCAAAATTCGATCCTTAAGATGTTTGGTTGTTTTTTATTGTAGGCTAGTTTTTCTTCTCTTCTTTTTTAAGTTTTGTCGAAGAAGATTGTTTCAAGCTCATCACCAGATAGTTGGTCTTCTGATTAGGATCCATCTAGGGGAAGGGGTCCTCGATCCCATGCTAAGTCCTCCTTAGAGGGCTCCAAGGTCGAGGAGGTGCCACATTTTGGCCTCTTTCGAGTAGCCTCTATCTTCACCCATAAGGACATGAAGGTCGTGCACCTCCAATATCATATTTCTCTGAGATTCAAATTAAAGCTCGTCGGTTTTGACAATCAGATAGCTAGACGTCCTCTAGGTTAGGTCGAACTCTACAAAGAGTCCTTCAAAGCCGATCCTATGTTATCTTTCCATTTTTTTATAATAGATCTTCTTAGGATCTTCTAAATAGTCCCTTGTTATGTGCCGCTAAACTCATGGCACTTTATAGTTGCCTTCCTTTCTCACTATTTCCTCCTCGATGGTGAGCTGACCATCCATCTTTTTCAAGTGTATTTTTTATTCAAGGAACATCCCAAAAAAATTGGATGGTAGTATGCTTCTTCTCGAATGAGGTGGCACCTCATCTTAGGTGCTCCTTTCTCTATTGATAATTGAAAGGAGCATTACTTTTTTGTATCATCGAATAGATGTGGTTTTGATACTTCATGGGGTCGACCTCAATGGTCATCAAACAAGGCTCTGATGCTCTCAGATGCCGAGGAGAAAGCCTTGAAGTTTGGCTTTAGCCATGCAGCTTCTTCTTTATGCATGTTCCTTTCCAAGGATACATTATATAAGGTCAACTTGAGTCTGATCAATCCTTAAGATAAGTGTAGATATTTGTAATTTATATTTCACCTCAGTTCTTCCTAACTGGTGTGTTTTTGCTTTTTAGATATGAAGCTTGAGGAACTCAAAGAGCTGCATTGCTTTTTGAAGAGGAAGAAGCCTTCAGTCGGTGCTCCCGTTCCCAAGCAAGGCTGATCCGAGGTGATCCTTGCCTAGCCAGCCGCTAGTTCTCCATGGGTGCTGACCGATGGTTCAGTTTTGAGAAGGGGGGCATCTTCCTTGGGGACATCGGTTATTCTCCCCCCCCAACCAGTCGCTCTAGGGGAATAGCTCTCCCCTTCTTCTACTTCTTCCCTCGGAGGTGCAGCAACACCTTGAGGTTCTTCCCATGGATCTCCTTGCTAAGACGATGCTCTGACCTTGGCTCCAAAAAGGTTCCCTAGAAACCTGAGCAAGGTGTTCAGGATCGGAAGTAGGGCTTAACAAAATAATCAAGTTTCTCGCAAACTACTTCGGGCCGCTATCCTCCCAGCCAACATTGAGGTGATTAACATGGAAGGATCTGGATACTGCATCAAGGACTCCTACGACTCTCTTCTTCAAGTGAGTTCGGAAAGTTTCATCTTTTTCTTCTTCTCTTTTTTCTTTGACTTACTTGATCTCCTATACAGCTCATGCACTATGTGGACCACTTTGTAGGAGTCTTAAAGATGGCTTGGCAAATCTTAGATGAGGCCAAGGCTCGGGCTATACAGGTTGAGAAAAAGACAGCTGAGGCCTTAGAGTTGGAGGCGGTGGCCAACAGGGAGATTGAGTCTCTAAAGGCCAAAATAAAGTTGATGGAGGTCAAGGTGGATAATGCTCGAGTCCAAGTTGAGGCTTGAGTGATCGATGCCCTTCACACAATGGTTGCACAATGGGAGAAGAATCTCGAGGCTGTGAAGATGGAGGTGGCCCAAAATTTTCATTCTTTGAATGACTCTCTGGTGGCAAGTTGGAATTCACGATCGAGTCTTACTTGGAGGGCTTTACGGACTGTAGAGCCAAGGTTCAAGCCCTCTTTCCTGATCTTGACCTCAGCTAGATGGATGCCAAGGATGAGAGTGCGGTTGCCAAGGAAAGGTCAGAATCGAAAAAAGCAATTTTTTCATCTTCAATCTTCTACCTTTTCTGCTTCTCTTCTTCAGCTCGGCTTGGCTTTGAGGTTAGATTGCCGAGCTACCCCTAGGAGATGGTGTGAATCACCCCAACCATAGGCCTATTCTCTTAGGAACCATTGAGTCGTGGTGGTTTGCACCTAGTTTCCTCTCGACTCAGCCATTCTTGAACATATTGCATCAGTCATCACCACCTGATGAGTACCTCATCTCATCTTTAAGCTATCGGCATTCCTTAGTATCATGGCCATTATCTTGATGATATCGGTAGCACTATAAGAAAAATGAATATTAGCAACGATATTAGTGACGGCAAAAAGTTTCATCGCTAAAAATAATTTTTTTCAACTATAATACTGACAAAAAAATTTGCCATCGGTAATAGTATTAGCGATGGCAATATTAATATTAGCGACGGTGAATGCCATCTTCTAAAATCTAAAAAATATTTAAAATATTTAAAAATAATAAAAATATTAGCGATGGCAATTATTAGCGATAAAGAACTGATCGTCGCTAATAATATGCTATCAGTGACGACTATGTTAACTATTAGCGATGGCGAGAACCGTCGCTAAAATTATTTAAAATTTTTAAATAATTTTATAATATTTAAACATAAAATATGTATTAGCGATGGTGATTTTGAATATTAGCGACTAAGAAACTGCCATCACTAATAATTTTTTTTAAAAAATAGCTTAGGAAGAAAAGATTATTTTAAAATTTTATTGATGATGGAATTAGAGATGGATGGTTAGCCATTGCTAATAAAATTAAAATTAATGATAAAATTAACGATGGGATATTTGACATCGCTAATAATCCAGACCATGGCTCAATCTAATTCGAACCTAATTTGAATCCGATTCGAATCCAATTCAAAATTCTATCAAACCTAATTAAATTAGACTTTGAATCTAAATTTTATTTAGATTATAAAATTTAATTAATTTTAAATTAAGTTAAATTAATTAAATTAAATCTAATTTAAATTAATTAAAAAAATAAATTTTAATTTAGATTTAATTTGAATCCAATTCAAAATTTTGTCAATCCTAATTTAATTAGACTTTTAATTCAAGTTCTATTTTAATAGTAAAACCTAATTACCTTCAAATTAAGTCAAGTCTAATTAAATTTAATCTGATTTAAATCAATTAGAAGAACATGATTTTTAATTTGGGTTCGATTAGAATCAAATTCAAATCAGATTCGAATCTAATTCGAAATTCTGTCAAACTTAATTCAATTAGGCTTCGAATTCAAATCCTATATAAATTATAAAATCTAATTGATCTTAAATTAAGTCAAAATTAATTAAATTAAAGTTAATTTAAATTAATTAGAAGAAAATAATTTTTAACTTGGGTTCAATTCAAATCTAATTCGAACCTAATTTGAATTCAATTAAAAAATCTATCAATCCTAATTCAATTAGACTTTAAAATCTAAGCTTTACATGGATAGTAAAATCCAATGCTACTATAGAATAGGGCTATGGTAGTAATTTGTAACGACTGTCGTAGCTTAAAAAATTACTGTCATAGGCTATGGCAGTGGTTGTCTAACCACTGTCACTACGGTCATTGCCGTAGGTCTATAGCAGCGGTTATAAAAACTACTGTCATAGCTCAACTTATAGCAGTGGTTACAGAATCACTGCTATTGATCTAATGCAGTAGTTTCATAATCGCTGTCATAGGTTAATGACAGCGGTTAGCACATAACTTGCAGCCTCGTTTGGTATGCCTATGGCAGCGATTTTACAACCACTACCGTAGCTTTTGAATAATAAAAAAATAAAATTTTTAATTTTTTATATATTTTATCTGATAAATATAGAGATATATATAATATAATAAAAAATATAAAAAAATATTATAAATAAAAAATATTTCTAAAATATTTAAATTTTATTATCAAATAAAATTTATTATAATATTTTTTTAAAAAAATACATCAAAAATTTTCTAAATCTATATTATCGTCATCACTACGAGATGGAGTATGAGCTAGAGGAGCTGGAGCTGGAGCTGGAACGTTGACCAACATGTCCCTAAGGCCCATGAAGTCTGCTCCAAAACATGCGTTGAGCCTAGTCACCATGGTGCTCAAGATGCCCTCCAGATGAGATATGCACTCCTCAGCATGAGCAGCCCATACCGTAGCTTGATCTACTCACGCCGTAGCCTGAACTACTTATGCCAATGTCTCTTCAAGCTGCTTCCGACTGACGATACTGGAAGCATGTGAAAGATGCTCATCTCAAACCAGTAGCTCATCGATGTATATCCAGGCCTACATCAGATCCTCCCAGAGTGCTCAGGCCCTGATAGGAATGCGATGTTGTCGTTAAGACACCGTATTTATCAGTTTAATCCGACTTCTTAAAATCATTGAAAATGCGTAGATAGCAGTGAGTCGGGTCGAATCCACAGGGAAGGTAGTATTTTTAGATTTGAAATCTTTAATTTTTTTGAGAAGAAAAAGAAAATGATTTGAATTTTGAAATAAAAACTGAAGTCGAAAGATTGAAAATAAAAATTAAAAGATGCAGAAATTTAAATTTGGTACTAAGATCTATTAGTTAGATCTTAGCATCTACTTGCAATAAGCATCAATAAATAGACTTTAATATTTATACCAGAATATTAAAGTCGTCGCTTAGTGGCATCTACAATATGGACATCACCATCGCTCCAGATAAATGTATCTGGGACCTTGATAGTATCAGATAAGTTTTATCCTAGAGAATCGCTTTACATGCATAGTCTAACATCCTTATCAACTTCGATATCATCAAAGATATGCCTAGACACCATTCTCACAATAACATCCTATTGAGGCTCCAAGAGATCACTAACGTAGAAGACTTGACTAGCTTAGAAGGCAAGTATATACGATTCTTCAGTGCGGAGATGGCATTGCATGTTAACGAGAGTAAAACCACACTCATCAGTCTTCATCCCTAACTATGATAAGGTGTCAAACTAATTGTACTTCATCAATGCAATCCTTCCTTTAGAATAATAGTCCAAGATGACTATCTTCTCCACCATGCCATAATAGTTCAAATCCTCAGTACGAGGCTATGAATCTCTCGAGCTAGCATAACATCCAGTTGTGGTACTCAACATCATGCCACTATTTTATGTTACCATGTTTACGGATCCATTGTAAATATTAAACCTATAGCCATTAATGATGAGCTAATTATACTCATGCATGGTATGATTAGGATCCATTGAAAGAGCACGTACTTCAGGATTCACATCATCGAGCGATAATCTTCATATCTAATTAAGGAGATGACACCTAATTAGTAAACATATTCAAGTAAGTTGTACAAGATAAGAATATATAATCACTTACATAATCTTTGAACCATTTAAAATTTTTTTTGTATACATTTTCTCTTTCTCCTACATATTTAGAGTGCTGTATTTTACTTTTATGATCTTCTTATATTTGCTACATATACAAAGAATAAATTTAGATATAATTAAATATTTTTTTCTAATTATTATGAAATAAATAGGGCTGAGTAACTCATCTTATGTACGGCTCAATGACATTATAGTTGAAGAGCATGTAGCAGTGCACCTTATCCCTTTCCTCAATGCTCAAATCAGTAAGATGATATGAAGTGAAAAGTCCACCAGCTATGAAATGGACTCAAATGCGGGCTTAATTAGCTCATACTGATCATCCTGATTTCTTATTGGTCGATTATGATGTGTCTCGAGCTTATTTAAGTACATGGTATAAAATTCTATACACTCTTGATCCAAATAATCTTCTACTATGGATCCCTCCAGACAATTCATATTTCTTATGTAAGATTTCAGAGTTTGAATATTTCTCTCAGTAGGATACATTCATCGGTAGAATACTGGGCCTCCAAGTATAACTTTTTCCACAAGGTATACGGTAAGATGTATTATAACTATGAAAAATGATGGTAGAAATATCTTCTCCAGATCATATAATATAGTCACTGTCCTTGCCTTCATTTTTTTCATATCTTTCTTAAGCAATCTCTTTACACAAATATCTCTATAAAAGTTGCAAAGATGAATAATAGCCATTCTGACATTTTTTGGTAACATACGATGAATAGCTATTGGAATCAATTTCTGCATCAGCACATGATAATCATGAGTCTTCAATCATCCAAGTTTGATATCTTTACTATTCATATGCTTTGATATGTTGCTTGAGTATCCATCTGGGATCTTTATGTTCTTCAATACATGAAGAAATATGGACCGTTTGGAGGCATTCATAACATAGCATGCATGAGGGAGCCTCCACTATTCTCCTCCTACCGGCTCTGGATGGAGTGATCTTCTATTACCTTAGAAATGATTTTGATGAGCATAAAATAATTGAGAGGGGTACTAATAATTTTTATTATTAGAGATATTTTTAAAAGTTATTTTAGGATTTTTAAGAATTTTTGTATTGCAAAAATTTGGTTAAAGATGGTCAATTTAATATTTACTTGAGTTGGAGCAAAAATTAAAATTTTTTGGAAGCCTCAAGAACTTTTAAGATGATGTCGATTCATTTGGAGATGGTCCCAAATTATTTGAAAGCTTAAAAATGAAGATATGGCATTTTGGATAAAAGAGGATGACTCCTAGGTCAATCTTTTTTCTTTGGCAATTGGCATGCAGGATTGGCACGCTGATTCTAAACTGGCACACAAAAAAGAGCGACCTATGGGATGCTGCATGAAAAAAGGACTGCAAGTTTTACGCACAAGATGCAGAACACAGACTTTCTCGTCTGTTGCAAAAGAGATGACCCATGGGACGTCCCCTGAAGAAACTGTACAAAACCATAGAACGCTGTTTTTCTTGCCTGCGACGAAAGGGGCGACCTAAGGGGCGCCCCCTGCGATAGGATTTCTGCAATAGCTATTTTTCTTCTCTGTTAGGTGCATTTAATATTTTTCAAATGATCTCCAATGGCTATTATTCATCTTCTAACATTGAATGAGGATTTAAAAGCATTCAAAAAGAAAAAAAATCAAGAAGAAAATCAAGTGAATATTTAGCTCAAAGAAAACTTAGCCTTAGGCAAGAAAAGTATTAATTTCAAGCTCAACCACTTCTCCAATGTGCATTCAAGTCTTCAATCTCTTTGAGAGAGTTCTTAAAAGCTTTCTCTAGCTTGTATAAAGATTTTTTAAAGCTTTACTATGCTCATTAAGGAGCTAAGTATGCTGAATGTGCATATTTTTTTTACTTTATTTTACTATTTTGGGGCTCAAGTTTTTGGAGGTTTTCAAAGCTTGAAAAGATTGATTTGAACCTTGAATCAAATTATTTTTGGATTAGCTTATATTCAAAAAATAAGTTTTCTAGTTTGGGATAGCTAGGGTTGGAGGATTCGATGTTGTATTCATTTGAATACGTTAGTGGATTGAAATTTTCAAGTAGGAGCTTGAAAAGTAGATCTAGGTGCAAGATTGGCACTAAAGCACTATAAATCATTTTGCTTGTATTGCTCTCTCTCTTCTTCCTCTTCACTTGCTCTATTATGCTTAAATTTTTTTTTTTTTAAAATTAGGTTCTTACATCTTACTTATCTAACTCACCCCATTTCACTTAAAACTTCAAAAGCACATATTGCAATTCTATTTTTAAATTTAAATTTAGAAAAGAAACTCAATTCACCCCCCCTCTTGGATTGCATAGCTAGGCAATAAGTGGTATCAGAGCTCGGTGCTCTAGTCCTTTCTTGATTTCACCATCAAGAGTGAAAGATCTATGGTAACTCAAGTAGGCACTTCACTTGTTGAGAGGCAATCCACAAACCAACCTCCACTTTTCAATGGATCAAATTATACCTATTAAAAAGCTCGGATGAAGATTTTTATCCAAGCTCTTGACTATGACATGTGGAGTGTTATAGTGAATGGACTTCATTCATCCACAAAATAAATTGATGGGAAGGACATTTCCAAACCTGAAAATGAGTGGGATGAGGTTGACAAAAAGATGGCACAACTTAATATAAAAGTCATGAATATTTTATATTATGCTCTAGATGCAAATGAATTTAATAGAATTTTTATATGTAATTCTACTAAAGAGATATGGGATAGATTAGAGGTAACTCATGAAGGTGCAAATCAGGTAAAAGAGTCTAAAATTAATATGCTTGTCCACAGATATGAACTCTTCAAAATAAAATCTGATGAGTCTATTACCTAAATATTTACTTATTTTACTGATATCATTAATGGGCTTAAAAGTCTTGGTAAGTCCTATACTAACAATGATCTTGTGAGAAAGATACTTAGGTTTCTACCAAGAACTTGAAAAGCTAAAATCATAGCGATTCAAAAGGCCAAGAATCTTACACCTTACCATTAGATGAGCTTCTCAGATCACTTATGATGCATGAACTCACTATGAAGCAATACAGTGAAGAAGAAGAAAGCAAAAAAAGAAGACTATTGCTTTCAAGTCTATTACTTAAGAAAAGGAAGACTCGGACCAATCAAATAATGAAGATAAAGATGAGGTGCTTGCTCTCACCATCCAAAAATTTAAGAGGTTCATAAAGAAGAGAAGGTAAGGATTGAAAAGAAGGCCATTAACTAAGGGGGAGCCTAGCAAAAAGAAAGAAAAAGAACAGCCCCTTATATGTTATGAATGCAAGAAGTTGGGGCACTTTAGGTCTGAATGTCCTCAACTTAAGAAGGGCCTAAAGAAATTTAAAAAGAAGGCTATGATGGCAAGTTGGAGCGATAGTGATGATTCAAGCTCTGATGATGACACCCATGAAAAAGCCAACCTTTGTCTTATGGCACATGAAAATGAGATAACATTTGAACCCTCAAATGACTTTACAATTGATGAATTGCAAGAGGCTTTTAATGATTTATTAGATGATCTAAAGAAGTTAGAATTAAAGAATAAAGAGCTGAAAAAGCAAAATCAATATTTACTCAAAGAAGAAGAAGAAATTTTAGCTAAAAACAAAGCTCTAATTTAAGAAAATCAGAACCTAAAAATTGAAGTAAATAAGCTAAAATCTATAGTGGACAAATTTATCTTAAGTTCAAGTAATTTAAATATAATTTTAAAAAATCAAAGGACTATTTAAGATAAATTTGGTCTTGGTTACAATCCACTTAAGAAATAGAAATTTCTGAAGAACATATTTGTGAACTCTCTTTAAAATTCTATTTCATATTTCAGCTATGCTAAAGTAGGCTATAAATTCTTTGTATGCTATTCTAACAAATTTGGTAGCTCTCATATAAAAATGATGTGGGTTCCTAAAGGAACCATTATGACTAATCAAAAATGATCCAAGAAAATTTAGGTATCTAAAGTTAAAACCCGATTTTCTTGTAGGTATGTCTTGCATCCCAAGGATCAAAAAAGAGTTAGTATCTTGATAGTGGATGTTCAAGACATATGATTGATGATGAATCTCAATTCATCACTCTTGAAGCAAAAGATGGAGGGATGGTCACCTTTGGAGATAATGGTAAAGAAAAGATCATTAAAGTAGGTAACATTGATATTACTCCCTCTACTTTTATTGAAAATATTTTGCTAGTAGATGGTCTCAAGCATAATCTTTTAAGTATTAGTCAATTATGTGATAAGAATTTTAAAGTTACTTTTGAATCTACTTTGTGCATTGTAACTAGTTCCACTAATGAAAACATGAGATTCATTGGATATAGGCATGAAAATATTTACATGATAGACTTGAATGATTTATCTTTGCAAAACATGCAATGCCTAATAGCAATGAATGCAAAGATTAGTGAAATTAGTTGGCTATGGCACCATAGACTTGCACATATAAGTATGCACTCTCTTTCTAAACTCATCAAAAAGGATTTAGTTGTTGGATTATCCAAACTAAAGTTTAAGAAAGATAAAATATGTGATGCATGTCAATTAGAAAAATAAACTAGAGTTTCATTCAGAAGTAAAAAACATTGTCTCAACTTCTAGGCCATTGGAATTATTGGATATGAATTTATTTGGATCCATTAGAACTACAAGCTTAGATAAAAAAAAGATATGAATTTATGATTATTGATGATTTCTTTCGATTTACATGGGTTTTATTTTTGGCATCTAAGGATGAATCATTTTCGACTTTTATCAATTTTTATCGAAAAGTTTTAAATGAAAAAGATCTTCAAATTTTTAAAATTCATAGTGATCATGGCACCGAGTTTGAAAATCATAATTTTGAAAAGTTTTATAATGAAAAGGGCATTGATCATAACTTTTCTACACCTAGGACATTCCAACAAAATGGGATAGTAGAGAGAAAGAATAGAACACTTGAAAAAATGACTCATACCATGCTTTATGAAAGCCATCTTTCAAAGTATTTTTGGATGGAGGCAATAAACACTGCATGTTAAATTTTAAATCATGCTCTAATTAGATCTCTTTTAAAGAAAACATCTTATGAACTTTGAGAAGGAAGAAAATCCAACATTGCTTACTTCCATATCTTTGGTTGTCGATGTTTTATTTTAAATAATGGTAAAGATAAGTTGGGTAAGTTTGATGCTAAATCAGATGAAGCAATTTTTTTTGGTTATTCTATTTTTAGCAAAGCCTTTAGAGTTTTCAATAAAAGTGAAAGGAATATGCCCTAAAGCCAATTTTTTTTTGGGGTGTTCTTTGTCTTCCAGACTCATGTAATGATATTTTTAATAAAAGGCATTTATTTCATCATATGCAGTGTCTTATTATTTATTTAAGATTATGATAAATTCTATAAATTAGGGCTATAATTTTAGGATTATGATGAGATCATACTAGTGAGATCTAAAATCTTAAAACCCTAATTTAAATATTTCTAGTGGATGGGACATTGAGTTAGGGATCAATATTTTTCGGTAAGACTAGCACATTCTTTGTATGCTCAAATGAGAGGGTGATTGATCTCACAATAACTTGTATATGACACTAATACAAGAATGTGGGTGCTCATTAGAGAATGAGTTCACTGAATTGATCCAAATTGAGAATATCTAATGGAGTCTTATCTACATGTCAATAGATGGTTCTCATAGTGAAATTTGTGCATGTAATCCTTTGACCTGAAACTAGCATAGAATCTTATATATATAAATCCATATTTTGGTTCATACTTATTCATGACTTAGTGATGTACAGGATGATCTGAAAATGATAAATTATATATATAAAGATTGTGAGTAGGTTAATAAGGAATCGATCACTCCTGGTAAGAGGAAATAGCATCTTACCTACTTCTAACAAATAATGATTCAGAAAGACTTTGATCAAAGCATGATGAAAATTAGAAATGGTTTCTAATGTTTTATTAAATGAATCATTATCATAAGATTGAAAGAGAAATGAATATGATATTGGGGTTGACATATTTTCATACCCAGAGTCATATTCAGGATGCAGGAAGATCGAAGGATCTAGTTGCATGGTAAATTTCACTGAAGGATATGTTTGGTATTTTCATCAAAATTTTATATCTTTTGGATAGTCATGATACGTTGCTAGATGTCAATCATGTCTTGTGGGTTCGATCAAGTTAAAATTTTAATTTGATCATTAAATTAGAAAGTGTTCTAAATTAAGTCAAATTGGTTTGGCTAGTTTTGACCTAAATTGGTTTGGTTGAGTTCTAACCAGATTAGGTCAAATCACACCCTGACTCACTATTGATTAGATGTGAAACCCAATGGATCATACATAAAGAGAATTGATTAAGGATCTAATTAGATTAGACCATGTTTGCAAGATGAATATGCTAGCACATATAGCAAACCCTAGCACCAGGATTCGAATCAGCTTCCGATTTGGGCTAATTTAGATCCGATTTGAGCCAAATAGGATTTGGTCTTGAGTTGGATTAACCTAGATTAATTGGGCTTTAGATTGGATACCACCTACCAGCATCTCACATGCCAGAGAGTCTCTCTCTTGCGTGTGGGAAGTATTTCATGTGCAAAGGACTCTTTGGTGCATGGAATAAGATGGCATCTACCTTCTTTGACTTTTCCGATATAGTATGTCGCATAATTTTTTTAATTAGCATGGACATCAGATATGGGGCACAGAAGAGTCCTTCTGTAGATGAAAGACTTCTTTTTCCTTTTAAATTTTTCGCCCATGATGTTTTTGTCGCCCAAGACCCCTTGCCGCCCAAGACTCCATGTCGCCTACTCCTCCTAGACATCTCTTGGACCAAGTCAAAGTCTCTTGGGACTTTGACTATTCAAAGATTATCTCCATGCCTTCTTGCTGATTGGGTGTCCCTTTTTAGAGCCATTGGATGGCTTTGTGTCATGATCTAATGGATGAAAGGGGAGGTGCCAAAGATGATGCATTACGACTCTTCGTAAAACTTACGTAGAATTAGTCCAAGAGTCCTTCTGCTTTAAGGCACCTCTTGGACTAAGTCTATATCTCATTTTTTTTACTGATGAGGCATGAGATTGGCTGATGGGGCATGAGAAATGGATAAGAAAAGGGCGTGAGATTTTTGTTGGCATCCTTACGTACATTATAAATAAGGGTGCACATCAAGAGTCCGAGAGAGGAAAACATTATCTTTTCTTTCTTACAAGATTTTCTTTTTGTTCAATTTTCTTTCTTTCTTTCTCTTGTCTAGACCTTGTCTTTATAAGGACAAGAAGTCATCTTAAGACTAAGAGATTAGGAAGAAAAATTAAGAAGACAAAAGAAAAAGAAAGATAGATAAGAAAAGGCAAGGAAGGTGACATAAAGGCTTAAGAAGGTCTTGCCCATTTAATTGAAGTTCTTATTACAAGAATTTTAATTATATAAATCAGAGGTGCTGGTGTCTTGATCAAGTCTCTGTGTGGATCAACGTTGGAGGGTGAACACGTGGGCACCTGGTGGAACCCCTGACAGACTACTACCGACAATCAGGGTTAATTTAGGATTTAGCGATAAGAGGTATGTTCTAATACTTTCTTTTATATTACAAATGCATGTTATATAATTTAATTGCTAATAAGGTGGTCCTAGGATTTTTGGATTTGGTTTATTTTGATTTCATATTTTACTTTGAAATCCATGCTTCCGCCCTGTACACCAAACCTAACAGTGGTATCAGAGCAAGCCTTATTAGGTTAAATCATATAATGCTTTGCTTATAACATAATAGCATAAATGAAAAATTTGGTATAATATTTTTAGCACGTTTCTATTTATATGATGAGATCATATTCTTTTACTTATCATAGTGAGATTTTATTGTATATATTATTCTGTAAAGGTTATCCTGATATAGTGGAGAATATTCACTATATAATGATGGTTGTCCTAGAATAATTATACATCTTAATAGATATATATATTTTATTATATTTAATGCTATTAGGCATTAAGTTTGATTTAAATCTATATGTACATTGAGACTTTTTAAATCCCTCTATGAAAAATTATATTAAGTTGTAGTGTAATTAATCTATAGCTAAATCAGTCAAGAAGTCTAATTGATCTATCGGTGTCTAGGAAAATTGGTTCATGATTGGTAAAGAGAACATGGTTTTTAATTGGTTCTATTGTCTGACCTAGCCAAATTTATTGGTGTCTAAGGAAAGCAACGGAGGGACTTCTATTTCTCTCCCATTTACCTACCTGATTTGATTAATTTAATTTCAGATTGAAATGCTTAATATTATATTCACTACATTAAGGCTTTCCTTCATACTATTTTCTTATTATGTCCAAAACCATATTAGTTCTGTTGTGTAACCACAAGATCTATCATGGAAAAAGATGTAATATTAATCTAGTGCATTGAGATGCTTATAGTATTTTGAATATACTACTTTGTTGTGTAACCACAAAAGTAGTTATATTTTATTTTTATCTATATAGAAATGAAGGGTTCTACTTAAACTAAAATATTAAAGTTTGTTGTGTTAACATAAGGCTATTAATGTTTTAGAGGCAAAAATTTTTTGAGAGTTGCATAAAATGCAATTGGAAAGAGTTTCCTACCTTTGAACTTATAACAAGTTTGTTGTGCAACCACAAGACTTTTTATAAGGAATTAGGATCTTATTCTCACTAAGAAAATCAATAAGAGGGTTATGATTTTTAGTGGGAGACATAATTAAATTAAAGTCCTAATTTAATTATGTTTGTCATCATGAATTGTTTGCTTATGTATTGTTCTTTATTATGTAGATTAAATGGCTTCTTCACTTTCATTACGTTCAATTTTGGATTCAAATAAATTGACTGATCAAAATTATGTTGACTTGATTGAGAAATCTTAAAATAGTACTCAGTCAAGAAAAACTCTCCTATATTCTTGACACCCCTGATCCTGAGCCATTAGGAAATGATGCCACAGATGAAGATAAGTCCACATACAAGATGTGGCAAAATGATTCTCTTACTGTCAAATGCATCATACTTGCCTCTATGAATAATGAATTACAGAGGCAGCATGATAGCATGGACACTCAATCCATATTGCTCAATCTAAAAGGAGCTTTATGGAGAGCATAGTAGGACTGCTAGATATGAGATATCTAAGCAATTATTTCGTGCAAGAATGATAGAAGGAACATCCGTACAAAATCATGTTTTGATGGTAATTGACCTAATCACTCGATTAAGTCAATTAGATTTTGTAATGGATGGAGAGTTAAGTCAGGATTTGATCCTGCAATCACTCCCAGAATTCATTTTCTCAGTTTGTCGTGAACTATCACATGAACAAACTGAATTCTTCATTGCCTGAGCTATTAAATATGCTCAAGACAGTAGAAAGCCATATCAAGAAAGATAAGGCTCCTCTTCTTCTTGTGGATGGGATCTCTAAGAAGAAGGCAGGCAAAAAGGGTTCAAAGAGAAGGTTGAATCCTAAAAAGTGGATATAAATAAGAAGAAAAAGGGGAAGAAGGTCTCCGGACAGACGACCTATTTTTACTGCGGCAAAGCAGGATCATTGGAAAGAGAAATTGTAAGGCTTACCTTGCAACCATGAAGTCTGGATGCAAATAATGCACCAAAAGGTATGTATGAGATACATACTATATTATCATTAAATTCTTTCATTTCAAATTCTTGGGTATTAGATACCGGCTGTGGATTTTCATATCTGCAAATCTTTGCAGGGGCTACAGAAAATTAAGAGTTTGAAGAAAGGTGACTTCAAGCTCTATGGCGCTGGAGGAGAATCTATCCAGGCAGAAGCTGTAGGGACAAAAATATTGAAGTTACCTTATGGAAAGATCTTAGAGCTTACAAATTATTATTATATGCCTAAGATCATTAGAAATATTATATCTATACCCTTGTTATTAAAACAAGGTTATAGTCTTAATGTAACGAGCGAAGGTTGCTCGATCAAATATTCTAATGAAATTATTTATTTTGGCATATTTAGCAATGGTTTGTTGACTCTATGTTTGGATAATAATATATTTCATATTGATGAAAATGGAAAATGTAAGAGAGATGACATAAATAATACTTTACTCTGGCATTGTCGATTAGGTCATATTAGTGAGGCTAGGATTAACAAGTTATACAAAGAAAAGTTCTTTGATCCTTTTGATTATGAATCACTGGGTACTTGTGAATCATGCCTCATGGGTAAAATGACCAAGATTCCATTTAGTGGACATAGAGAAAGGACAAATGAGTTATTAGGACTTGTACATATGGATGTATGTGGTCCTATGACAACTCAAGCTAGAGGAGGATACTCTTATTTTATTACATTCACTGATGATTTATCTAGGTTTGGATATGTGTATCTTATGAAACATAAATCAGAAGCCTTTGATAAATTTAAAGAGTATCAAAGTATGGTCGAAAAATAAACTGGACAATGTATAAAAATCCTTCGATCTGATCGGAAAGGAGAATACTTATCTAGTGAGTTTCTTGACTATCTTAAATTTAAAGGGATTCTCTCTGAATGGACACCTCCTTATACACCGCAATTAAATGGTGTAGCCGAAAGAAAAAATCATACCTTATTAGATATGGTACGGTCCATGATGTGCTTCACTGATTTACCTATTTTCTTCTGGGGTCATGCTCTGGAGACTGCAATTTACATCTTGAATAGAGTACCTTCTAAATCTGTATCTAGTACTCCATATGACATATGGAGAAGTAAGAAACCTAATCTTAAGTATCTTAAGATATGGGGTTGTCCAGCTTATGTCAAAAGAAATTTTGGACATAAACTTGATGCTAGATCAGACAGATGTCTATTTATAGGATATCCTAGAAATAGTATAGGATATTTATTCTACCATCCTACTGAACAAAAGGTATTTGTAAGTAGGCATGCCATTTTCATGAAAAAAAAATTTATCCTAGAAAAGGGCAGTGGCAGAAATATTGAACTTAGTGAAGTTCAAGAAAATCAAATAGAAATTTCTCAACCATATAATCACATAAAAGAACCAGAACACATAACTCCTATCCGTAGGTCTAAAAGAGTAAGAAATACACCTATTAGGTATGGGTTCATTATTGAGAACAATGAAACCCAAGTCATTGAGAATGACGAACCTCTGACCTATACGGAAGCAGTCAAAAGTAAGGACTCTAACAAATGGCTGGCTGCCATGCAATCCGAAATAGAATCCATGCACACCAACAAAGTATGGACTTTGGTGGATGCACCAGAGGATATAAATCCTATTGGATGCAAATGGATTTTTAAGAAAAAGATTGGAGCAGATGGTCAAATTGAAACCTATAAGGCCAGATTGGTGGCTAAGGGTTTTAGGCAAAAACAAGGGATTGATTATGATGAAACATTTTCACCTGTTGCCATGCTCAAATCTATTCGGATTATGCTTGCTATAGCAGCATACCACGACTATGAAATATGGCAAATGGATGTAAAGACTGCCTTCCTTAATGGTTTCCTTGAGGAGGAAGTCTATATGTCACAGCCAGAAGGATTTGAGTCAAATGAGAGACCAAATCAGGTATGCAAACTTAAGAGATCCATTTATGGATTAAAGCAAGCATCAAGGAGTTGGAACATCCATTTTGATGAAACAATAAAAGAGTTTGGTTTTATCAAGAATGTGGATGAACCATGTGTGTACAAGAAAACTAGTGGGAGAACAATAGTATTCTTGGTTCTGTATGTAGATGACATACTCCTCATTGGGAATGATATCCCAATGTTACAATCAGTCAAATTATGGCTATCAAATAAGTTTTTCATGAAAGATTTGGGAGAAGCATCCTATATACTAGGAATAAAGATCTATAGAGATAGATCTAAGAGGATGCTAGGCTTGTCCCAATCAAGGTACATTGACTTAATACTAAAAAGATTTAGTATGGATGGGAGTAAAAGAGGTTATTTACCCATGAGTCAAGGCATACATCTCTCTAAAAAGATGTCTCCAAAGACACCAGAAGAGAGAAATA
This sequence comes from Cocos nucifera, assembly GCA_006176705.1. Classification (NCBI taxonomy): domain Eukaryota; kingdom Viridiplantae; phylum Streptophyta; class Magnoliopsida; order Arecales; family Arecaceae; genus Cocos; species Cocos nucifera. The sequence continues at coordinate 439,095 of QRFJ01000750.1, forward strand.
GAATGTGTTCTATTCCTTATGCTTCGACTGTAGGATCAATAATGTATGCCATGTTATGTACAAGGCCTGATGTTGCTTATGCTTTAGGCATTGCAAGTAGATTTCAAGCTGATCCAGGAAGAGGATCATTGGAAAGCTGTGAAAAATATTCTTAAGTACTTAAGAAGGACTAAAGATATTTTTCTTGTATATGATGGTTCTGATCTTAAACTAGAAGCATATTCTGACTCCAATTTTCAATCAGACTCAGATGATAACAAACCATTTTAGGATATATCTTTACTCTGAATGGTGGAGCAGTGAGTTGGAAGAGTACTAAGCAGCCAACTGTAGCTGACTCAACCACTGAAGTAGAATACATAGCTGTAAGTGAAGCCGCCAAGGAAGCTGTCTGGATGAAGAAGTTCATCACTAAATTAGGTGTTATTTCTGAAATTGAGAATCCAGTACCACTTTACTATGATAATACTGGAGCTGTAGCTCAAGCAAAGGAATCAAGATCTCATCATAAATCCAAACACATTCTGAGATGCTTCCATCTCGTTCGAAAAATTATTGAAAGACAAGATGTGGTCATAGAACGAGTGGATACAAAGAACAACATAGCAGACCCATTCACTAAGGCTTTACCACTGCAACTATTTGATCACCACCTTGATTGTATGGGATTAAAACATAAGACGATTGGCTTTAGTGCAAGTGGGAGATTGAAAGGAATATGCCCTAAAGCCAATTTATTTTTGGGGTGTTCTTTGTCTTCCAGACTCATGTAATGACATTTTTAATAAAAGACATTTATTTCATCATATGCAGTGTCTTATTATTTATTTAAGATTATGATGAATCTTATAAATTAGGGCTATAGTTTTAGGATTATGATGAGATCATACTAGTGAGATCTAAAATCTTAAAACCCTATTTAAATATTCCTAGTCGATGGGACATTGAGTTAGGGATCATTATTTTTCGGTAAGACTAGCACATTCTTTGTATACTCAAATGAGAGGATGATTGATCTCACAATAACTTGTATATGACACTAATACAAGAATGTGGGTGCTCATTAGAGAATGAGTTCACTGAATTGATCCAAATTGAGAATATCTAATGGAGTCTTATCTACATGTCAATAGATGGTTCTCATAGTGGAATTTGTGCATGTAATCCTTTGACCTGAAACTACCATAGAATCTTATATATATAAATCCATATTTTGGTTCATACTCATTCATGACTTAGTTATGTATGGGATGATCTGGATATGGTAAATTATATATATGAAGATTGTGAGTAGGTTAACAAGGAATCGATCACTCCTGATAAGAGGAAATAGCATCCTACCTACTTCTAACAAATAATGATTCAGGAAGACTTTGATCAAAGCATGATGAAAATTAGAAATGGTTTCTAATGTTTCATTAAATGAATCATTATCATAAGATTGAAAGAGAAATGAATATGATATTGGGGTTGACATATTTCCATACCCAGAGTCATATTCAGGATGCAGGGAGATCGAAGGATCTAGTTGCATAGTAAATTTCACTGAAGCGTATGTTTGGTATTTCCATCAAAATTTCATATCTTTCGGATAGTCATGATATGTTGCTAGACGTCAATCATGTCTTGTGGGTTCGATCAAGTTAAAATTTTAATTTGATCATTAAATTAGAAAGTGTTCTAAATTAAGTCAAATTGGGTTGGCTAGTTTTGACCTAAATCGGTTTGGTTGAGTTCTAACCAGATTAGGTCAAATCACACCCTGACTCACTACTGATTAGATGTGGAACCCAATGGGTCACACACAAAGAGAATTGATTAAGGGTCTAATTAGATTAGACCATGTTTGCAAGATGAATATGCTAGCACATATAGCAAACCCTAGCACCAGGATTCGAATTGGATTCGAATCAGCTTCCGATTTGGGCTAATTTAGATCCGATTTGAGCCAAATAGGATTTGGTCTTGAGTTGGATTAACCTAGATTGATTGGGCTTTAGATTGGGCACCACCTACCTAGCATCCCACATGCCAGAGAGTCTCTCTCTTGCGCGTGGAAAGTATTTCATGCGCAAAGGACTCTTTGGCGCATGGAATAAGATGGCGTCTACCTTTTTTGACTTTTTCCATAGAGTATGTTGTGTAATTTTTTTAATTAGCATGGACATCAGATATGAGGCACAGAAGAGTTCTTCTACAGATGAAAGACTTCTTTTTCCTTTTAAATTTTTCGCCCATGATGTTTTTGTCGCCCAAGACCCCTTGCCGCCCAAGACTCCATGTCACCTACTCCTCCTTGACGTCCCTTGGACCAAGTCAAAGTCTCTTGGGACTTTGACTATTCAAAGATTATCTCCACGCCTTCTTGCTGATTGGGCATCCCTTTTTAGAGCCATTGGATGGCTTTGTGTCATGATCTAATGGATGAAAAGGGAGGCGCCAAAGATGATGCATTGCGACTCTTCGTAAAACTTACATAGAATTAGTCCAAGAGTCCTTCTGCTTTAAGGCACCTCTTGGACTAAGTCTATATCTCATTTTTTTTTATTGATGAGGCATGAGATTGGCTGATGGGGCATGAGAAATGGATAAGAAAAGGGCGTGAGATTTTTGTTGGCATCCTTACATACATTATAAATAAGGGTGCACATCAAGAGTCCGAGAGAGGAAAATATTATCTTTTCTTTCTTACAAGAGTTTCTTTTTGTTCAATTTTCTTTCTTCCTTTCTCTTGTCTAGACCTTGTCTTTATAAGGACAAGAAGTCATCTTAAGACTAAGAGATTAGGAAGGAAAATTAAGAAGACAAAAGAAAAAGAAAGATAGATAAGGAAAGGCAAAGAAGGTGACATAAAGGCTTAAGAAGGTCTTGCCCATTTAATTGAAGTTCTTATTACAAGAACTTTAATTATATAAATTAGAGGTGCTAGTATCTTGATCAAGTCTCTGTGTGGATCAACATTGGAGGGTGAACATGTGGGCACCTGATGGAACTCCTGACAGACTACTACCGACAATCAGGGTTAATTTAGGGTTTAGCGATAAGAGGTATGTTCTAATACTTTCTTTTATATTACAAATGCATATTATATGATTTAATTGCTAATAAGGTGGTCATAGGATTTTTGGATTTGGTTTATTTTGATTTCATATTTTGCTTTGAAATCCATGCTTCGGCCCTATACACCAAACCTAACAAAAAGAACCTTAGTTGTAGAAGAATCAATACATGTTATTTTTAATGAGATTAATGATCTTCCAATAAGAAAGAGAGAGGATATTGATGATGTAGGTCAAATTATTGAAGGTATGAATGAGCTTACTATAAAGAAGTCATCAGTCCAAAATGATAAGGCACTTGAAGATAAAAAAAGGATGAAGATGAAGAACAACAAGATCAACAAGAACAATCCAAAGATTCAAATGATCTTACAAAAGAATGGAGGTATGTTCACAATTATCCTAAAGAACTCATCATTAGTGATCCTACACATAGGATAAGAACTCGATCCTCACTAAGAGATGTGAATAATTACTTTGCTTTTATCCCTCATTTTAAACTAAAAACTATTAATCAAGTCAAAAAAGATCATAATTGGATAAATACAATGCAAGAAGAACTTAATCAATTTTAAAAAAATAATGTATGGATCCTAGTTGAAAGATCAAAAGATCATCCTATAATTGAAATAAAAATGATGTTTAGAAATAAATTAGATGAAAATAAAAATGTTGTAAGAAACAAAGCAAGATTAGTAGTTAAAGGATATAACTAACAAAAAAAAATTAATTTTGATGAGACTTTTGCATCCATTGCTAGATTAGAAGCTATAAGATTCTTACTTGCTTATGCATATTTTATGAATTTTAAATTATTTTAAATGGATGTACAAAATGCTTTTCTAAATGGATTCATTATGGAAGAAGTACATGTTGAGCAGCCCCTTGGTTTTGAAAATTATACTTTACAAAATCATGTTTTCAAATTAGATAAAGCTTTATATGGTTTAAAACATGGTCCTACAGCTTAGTACGAAAGATTAAGCAAATTCTTACTAAAAAATAGTTTTACTAGAGAAAAAATAGATACAACTCTATTTATAAAAGGAAAGGTTGATGACATTCTTGTGATACAAATATATGTTGATGATATCATCTTTGAATCCACTAATAAATTTTTTTGCCAAGCTAATGCAGGGGAAGTTTGAGATGAGCATGATGGGAGAACTCACTTTTTTCCTCGGACTCCAAATTAAGCAATCCAAAGATGGGATCTTCATAAGCCAAAGTAAGTACACAAAGAAACTATTAAAAAGATTTGGAATGGAGACCTCTAAATGCATTGGCATACCTATGAGTCCATCATGTAAACTTGATAAGGATGAAAATGGTAAGAGTGTTGATTTAAAGCTTTATAGAGGCATGATAGGATCCTTATTATATATTATTGCTAGTAGGCCTGATATCATATTCAGTGTCTGTATGTGTACAAGATTTTAATTCAATCCTAAAGAATCTTACTTAAATGCTGTTAAAAAAATCTTGAAACGTTTAAATGAAACTCAAACTTTAGGTTTATAGTTTTCCAAACAATCATCCATAAATTTGATAGGATACTCAGATGCAGACTTTACAGAATATAAATTAGATAAAAAAAGTACTAGTAGAACGTGCCAATTTCTTGGTGTAAATTTAATCTCTTAGTTTAGCAAGAAATAAAATTCGATGGTATTGTCTATGGCCGAGGCTGAATACATTATAGCCGGAAGTTATCGTGCTTAAATCTTGTGGATTAAGCAACAACTCGAAGATTTTGGAGTAAAACTTGATAATATTTTCATAAGATGTGATAATACTAATGCCATCAACTTAACTAAAAATCCGATCCAACATTCTAGGTCAAAATACATCAAAATTAGACATCATTTCATAAGAGAGCATTTGCAAAATAATGATGTATTGATTGACTTTGTTTGCTCTGAGAAATAATTAGTGGATATCTTTACAAAACTTTTGAATGAAGATAAATTTTATGAAATTAGAAGGGAGTTAGGTATCTTGGATCCACTTGCTTAGAGATCTCGAGTGGTCTTTCCCAAAATCATCTTATCAATGATCCTTTGAGACATAATCTTCTCTTTTTCTTTGACAAAAATTCCTTGATTCTAACTCTTGATCATTAATTTGCTCAAAAAGAAGCTAAACTAAAATTTTTAGTTGAATGGGATGCCCCTTAGGTCGCCCCATGCAAAAAGGGACATCCTAAGGGATGCCCCAAAGGGTGTTTTTGGCCTTCTCCCAAATTTCTTCTTTGGGCTTTAAGAAAATGGGATCTATTCATCTCTTCATTTTTCGTAGGTCACCCTTTTCTCTTTCTTCACTCGAGCACTTGTCTCCTCTCTCCCGTCGAACCTATTCTTGCCAAAATTCCTCCGTAACCACCTTCCAAACTGCACCAAATCTCCTCCAAAGCTAACTCCTGATGGTTCTCTATCCCTTTCCTCTCCTATTTCCACTATTTCTCTTCTATCTCTCAACCTATCGCAAGCCCTAATCTTCAATCGAAGCTAGGTTCCTCTTGAAAAATTCACTCTCTTCGACAAACTGATCTCATCCTTGATCCTTCCTCACTCATTCCACCACTATCCTACTACTGTTTCTACTACTGCTCGATAAATGGCTCCACGGATGAAGCTTCCTCAGCGCCGAAAGTCCACCCACAGGCTAGAGGAAGAATAGAGAAAGAAGAAGGCTGATTCAGCTCCTGACCCAGCACCTATTCTGGCATCCTCTCCTTCTTCGGTAACTCCCAGCAAGAAATCCCTTTCTAGTAGAAAGATTACTCTAGGAAGAAACATTGATTTTTATTTTTTAGAGAAAGATGGATTTTCTTTTGGTGAAAAGATAAAATCTTTGGGTTGGGATTCGTTATGCACTTTGAAAAAAATAATTTTCATTGATTTGGTTCAGGAGTTTTATTAAAATTTTATATTTTTTGATGGAAGAGTAAGATCATTAATTAAGGATATCGTAGTAGAGTTTGATGCTCAGCAGTTAGGCTTTTTCATCCATCTGCCCTATGAAAGATCTACCTTTGATAGATTGTTGAACAAAAAAGATGGGCTGAGATCTGTTTTACAAAAGGATGAAGTTAGTGGGATTGAAAAATTGGATGCTAGTAGAGATCTCAGTGTGGAAATGAGGGTACTCCATCATATTGTCTACATCATTTTTTTTCTAGAATTGGTAGGTTTGACTTTGTATCTAGTAGTGATCTATGTATTATACATCATATTATGTATGAAATTCCTCTAAACTTACCAGTCCTGATGATTGATACCATGCAAGAGGCAGTGACTAGATTGGAAGCTCCTTTACCTTATGACATGGCACTTACTAGGATTTTTAGAAGCTTTGGTGTAGATTTTGAGAGAGAGGTAGCTGCCCACTTAGCCCATACTGACACCCTACAATGCAAATTTCTTACATCGTATGGGTTACATCTGAGTTAGTGATCGATGGACCAGAGGTGGTAGAGTAGCTGAGGAGGAGGATAGAGCAGAGGAGGAGAGACAGTCTTCACCTCCTCATGATCATAGAGCGTCTCTTGTCATTCATTTTGTGTATGATCATGAGTCTAGTCCCTCAGTGTTTGTGAGGAGTGATCACCTGTACCACCATCTATGAGCAGAGAAACAGCCATTAGATTTGGAGATGATCAGCTTAGGATGATTATTGACCTTCTATCACAGTCAGTTGCCGATCTTGTATCTTGATAGATCACCGACCTTGTATCTTAGCAGATTATCGATTATATATCACAGTAGATTGCCGATCGTCTATCTCAGTAGTTGGCTAGTAGGTTCACCATCAGATCTGCTTAGGGAGAGAGATCCCAGATTGACCTACTACCTGATCAGTTGATGGTTCCTCATGTCACTACACTCTTTTAGATGCTCACTACTCAGTTTGCTCGCCTTGAGGAGCTCGAGGGATCAGTATTGAGATTGACTGGTAGGGTCTTAGATTTACAACGATAGATGATGGGGTTGGGGATCCCTCAGTCGAGCGAGTTTGTCCTTTCGATTTCTATTTTGTTGGTAGAGGGAGAGTCTTCACTATGCACTGGAGGTAGGGATTCAGTTCTTGAGGGATGAGGTGAGAGGCTCTAGTGAGGATATCTCTACAGCTATTGGTACACTCATGCAGTACTTATCGAGGATAGTAGGATAGCTCGATTCCATTAGACTCATTCTCTTTTCCTAGACTTCATCTTCTTTCACCACAGGATCCTCTCATCCTCGTACTCGTGCCACCTCTTCTCGTGCCGGTACTTCTACCCATGGTCGAGGCAGACGTGGTCGAGGACGTGTTCCTAGATTTCATCTCGATACCCCTCATCATATCTTAGACTCTTCTACTGATTATGATGCTTCCAGCCATGATATTTATTAGATCTAGTATAGTCAGACATGTATTTAGTATCTTGCTTGGCCTTTGTACTTTTTGGTTAGTTGTCATGGATGTTGTATTTTTTGGTTATCCATGTTTTGTGTACAGTGAAGGCCTATAATTTATATTTGAATGAATATTGCACCTTGACTCTGGTTTGGATGATATGGTTAATATAACTCTTGTTATCTTTTGGATATATATAATGCCTACGAATGCAATGAATCATGTATCTTGTAATCTTGTATGTCTATAACTTATAACTTTTGGTTTATAAATGCTGTCCATACTTATAATGGAATGTTAATTTAGCAGTAGAATACAAAAAGATTATCAAGAGGGAGTCTCTTTTTTATATTTCATGATGTCAAAAAGAGGAAGAAGGTATCATTCATTGAAAAATATTAACATATTATGCATGCAAATAATATAAGCAAATTAAAAGCAAAGCAAATTATTAAAGTTTCAAGTTTATTATTACAGTGTCATAGTCAAATTACTGAAATCCAATACTTAATATGAAAATAATAAGCAAATTGTTAGGGCAACCTATTCCCATGGTTTTTAAAATCTTTATTATGATTCTGTTGAGGGCATGTTTTTTTTTTTTCATCCTATATATCAAAAATTACTAAATTTTCATGAATAATGCAATATGTACAAAATAACAACCTAAATTAAGTGCATTTGAATTTATCACTTGCATATATCTATTTTTGAGCTTCTTAACTTAAAATGACATCTCTTGATTCAATATCAAATTTACTTTATTTTTGCTTATACTCAATTATTTTATCATCATCAAAAAGGAAGAGATTGTTGCCCTTAGGAATGATTTTGATGAGCATAAAATAATTGAGTGAAAAACTAATAATTTTTATTCTTGGAGATATTTTTGAAAGTCATTTTAGAATTTTCAAAAATTTTTGTATTGCAAAAACTTGGTTAAAGATGGTCAATTTGAAATTTACTTGAGTTGGAGCAAAAATTAAAGTTTTTTGAAAGCCTCGAGAACTTCCAAGATGATATCGATTCATTTGGAGGTGGTTCCAAATTGTTTGAAAGTTTAAAAATAAAAATATGGTATTTTAGATAAAAGAGGGCGACCTCTAGGTCGATCCTTTTTCTTTGGCAACTGGTACGCAGGACCGGCGCACTGATTCTGAACTGGCACACAAAAGGGAATGACCTATGAGACACCCGATGAGAAAAGAGGCAACCTATGGAACACCTCCTGCAAGTTCTGCGCATAAGATGCAGAATACAAACTTTCTCGCCTGTTGCAAAAGGGGCGCCCCATGGCGCCCTCTGAAGGAACTGCACAAAACCATAGAATGCTATTTTTCTCGCCTGTGATGAGAGGGCTGACCTTAGGAGCGCCCCCTATGATGGGATTTCTACAATGGCTATTTTTCTTCTCTGTTTGATGCATTTAATGTTTCCCAAATGATCTCTAATGGCTACTATTTATCTTTCAGCATTGAATGAGGGTTTAAAAGCATTCAAAAAGGAAGAAAATCAAGAAGAAAATCAAGTGAATATTCAGCTTAAAGAAAACTCAGTCCTAGGCAAGAAAAGCATTGATTTTAAGCTCAACCATTTCTCTAACGTGCATTCAAGTCTTCAATCTCTTTGAGAGGGTTCTTAAAAGCTTCCTCCAATTTATGTAAATATTTTTTAAAATTTTATTATGCTCATTAAGAAGCTAAGTATACTAAACATGCATATTTTTTTTACTCTATTTTACTGTTTTGGAGCTTAAGCTTTTAGGAGTTTTCAAAGCTTGGGAAGGTTGATCCGAATCTTGAATCAGTTTGTTTTTGGATTGGCTTGTACCTAAAAAATAAGTTTTCTAGCTTGGGATAGCTAGAGTCGGAGGATCCGACATTGTATTCGTTTGAATACGTTAGTGGATTAGAATTTTCAAGTAGGAGCTTGGGGAGTGGATATAGGTACAAGATTGGCACCGAACCATTATAAATGGTTTTGCTTGTATTGCTCTCTTTTTTCTTCCTCTTCACTTATTCTATTGTGCTTAATTTTTTTTCTTTAAATTAGGCTCTTGCATCTTACTTATCTAATTTACTTCACTTCACTTAAAATTTTAAAAGCACATATTATAATTCTATTTTTAAGTTTAAATTTTTTTAAAAAAATCTAATTTATCCCATCCTCTTGGGTTGCATAGCTGGGCAGCATCTCCTAATACCCCATTCTTTCAAGTAAAATCGAGAATTCAAGTCATCCTTGGTCTTATCTTTGATATTCAAGATTGTTGCCAATCAGAGCTCGCACACATTCTTTTCAATATGTATTATATCTAAGCAGTGGTGTAATAAGCTTGTCTCCCAATATGGCAACTCAAAGAAGATGCTCTTTGTTCTTTAATTAAAGTGTATGTCATCTTTCTTTGATCGACGCTTCCTCTTCTTACTATCAATCAGATCATCTTTTCTAATTTCAACACTAAGACCATCCAACTCTCTTAGTACCTCACTCCCAGATATCTAGCTAGGCATCTCACCTTCTTCAATAGTGCCATCGAAGGAGCATGCATCCCTTCTATATAGATGGATTTGACGGAGGAAACATTGATGCCCTATCTAGTTAAAGTTTCTCCGATGTGTCAACCTTCTAGACTGAATATTTTTTTCACAAATCGGACGTGCTAGCTCACCTTTCATGCTCCAATCCAATATTAGGGCATAGGCTGAAAAGTTATTTATTGTCCATAAAAGTGCTGCATGCATGGAGAATGACTCATTCAGCAAAGCATCAAAAGTTGGAACATCTTAAATGCTCCATAACTATTTTACCTCGATAATAAGAGGCTATAAATAGACATCAATGTCATTATCTACCTCCATCGGTTCTGGGATGAGCACTGTCATGAAAGAAAAAAAATTTTCATACACATCCATGGTGGGAGGTTATAAATATGAATAAATATTGGCCATATACTATGGGCGGTACTCATCTGCTTAAACGGGTTTAAACCATCGCATGATAAAGCCAACCTCATATTACATATCTTTTGTGTGAAATCAGGATGTATTTCATTAAACTTCTGCTATGCCTCTCTATTAGCTGGATGCCTCAATACATCATCTTTTGTTTGGTTTTCTTTATGCCATCTCATGTCTTTCGATATTCTTGCTGACATAAATAACTTTTGTAGTCTCAAAATTAAAGAAAAATGCCACATCAATTTTTGAGGTACACAGATGGATGTGCCATCTTTATTCTCTTTCCATCTTGATACACCTTACCTCGTGCACTCATTCTGGTTTGCATCTCCCTTCCAGTAAAGCATGCAATCATTAGGACATGATGTATTTTGGCATAAGTAAAGTCCAACTATTCAATAATCTTCAATGCCTCGTAATTATTCTTAGAGATTTGTACATTGTCTGAAAGAATGTCTCCCAAAAGCTCTAGTATACAGTTCACTCCATTATTACTGAACTCATTGGAGCATTTTGCATGGTACAACTGGATTAAGAACTTAAGCTTTGCCATCTTTTCACACCCGGGATATAATAGAACATTAGAGTCCTCCATTAACTTGCGGATCTTCTCCATATCCTCACTATTTGTTATTCTACCAACCATAGGATCAAGCATGGACGTAGATGCACCGTCATTATGGCCAACAAATGAAAACATATCATGAACTATTTATCCCACTTCTCTATCATGTTGATCGCCTTCTTATGTTCTGCCCTCACCATGTTGATCCCAATAAATTTCATAGCCAGATTTAAAGCCATAAATAGTGAGGTGATTATTTATATCTTGATGAGGTAGCCATGGTCCATCCATATACTTTTTACAAGGACATTGGATAAGTCCTTGGTCCCCAAATTTTTTTTAGCAAAATTAAGAAATTTTTGAAGTCCAATTTTATATTCTGACGAGAGCCTACAAAACTTCATCCACTCCTTATCTATTATAAAAATTGGTGATACTACAATTAAATCATGCATAAAATTTATAATATATACTAATGCATTATAAATAAATATGCATTATAAATAAAAAATACATCATAAATAAGGATCAAAATAAATATCATGTATGGAACTCACATTAAATATCATTTTCAGATATGCAATAAATGCATCCTATCACCAACTAATAGATAAAGATAGGTCCTATTCCATTCAAAAATTGTATTAATTCTATAAGTTCATTATAGTAATCAAATGATATACAATAGGGATCGAATAAAATTTTGGTAGCATTTTTTCTTAGTTCTCCCATATAGGGAGAACAAAAAAAAATTCTATCTAAAATTTCATTCAGAATCCTTAGCATACCATTGATTACTGAAATTACCTATAGAATTATTTGCAATTCCTAAACTATCCAAATTGAACAATCAATTGATCATTGTACATAATTCTTCCATCCATATAATTACATATAAATGTATGGATGCCGAAGATTATGTACCCTAATCAATTGACGGATCTATCGTTATGCAATGCAATAAACAAAAGCAACAAGATATAAACACTCAAAAAATTCTTTCTAAAAACTTTTTCTTAGCTTGTACTGAAACCAAGAAGTAAATATTGCATTACTATATTATATATTTATATGTGTATTAAGACACAAAAAACTATCAAGAAGCTTTGTGGGTTCTCGATATCATCCTAAGGTAGCATTCAGCAAAGCAGTAAGTTGATTTGTTTATGTTTTCATGATTCAAGGCTGAGAGTCATGGGATAAGTAAATAAGCAGTAAGTAAACAATCTATCATCCTAGGGTCCAAGGCTGCTGGCACGTCACAGCCCAAGGTTGCCGACATGGCTCAGAATCCATCGGTGGGGGTGAGGGTTTTCTTAGCGGCCAGCATAGCTCACAACCGTTGATACATCCCAGAATCCACTGGTGGGGCTTTCCTTATCGGTCGACATGGTCTAAGGACCATCCATGGCCACCAACATGGCACGACCTAAGGCTGCCGACATGGCACGGCCCAAGGCCATCCACGACCATCAACACGACATGGCCCGATCCAAAACCTACTAGTACGATCTAGAACTAGTCGGCAAGAGTTCTCTTATCCATTGGCACGACCCATGACCGCCGACACGGTCTAGAACCCATCGATAGAAATTTCCTCATCGATCGGTACGACTCAAGGGCCGTCCATGGCCACCAATGCGGTACGATCCAGGTCCATCCACGACTGCCAACATGGCACGGCCCAGCTTAGAATCCACCGGCACGGTCTAAAATTAGTCGGTAGGAGTTCTCTTATTCGTCGGCACGATCCACGATCGATGGATAATTATAATTTTTATAATAAATATTTATAATATTTATTATAAAAATTATAATTAAATATTATTATAAATATTATAAATGATAAATAAATAATACTATTAATTTTTTTAAAAAAATCATACCTATGACTGTAGAGAGGGGGTCACATAGAGAGCTTCGAGGGTTGCCGACAGCATCGTTAAAGGAAGATACAATATTAGAGATCACCTGCAAAATGAGAGAGATAATGAGTTAGAAAGAGAGAAGAGAGAAAGAGAAAGAGGAGAGAGAGAAAGAGGGAAGAGAGAGAGATATAGTAGGAAGTGGAGATTAGGGCCAAGGGAAGAGAGGAGGTGGCGGAGCTGGCGGTTGGGCCGACTGGGGAAGAAGGGGGAGGAGCGGGGCTCGGGCCGAGGGAAGAGAAGAGAAAGAGAGAGCAAGGTGGGGTTAGGGTCGACGGTCAGGTCGAAGGAAGAGAGGAGAGAAAGAGAGGTGGCGGAGCCGACGGTCAAGCAGGCCAGGGAAGAAGGAGGGGGGTGGCACGGTGATGGAGAGGCCAGGGTGGTGGGCTACGGAAGGAGCTGGAGGGGGGGCAGGGGGTTAGGTTGCGGGTAGCGACCCAGTGGAGGAGCCGTGGACCTAGGCTAGGGAAGAAGGGGAAGGAAAGGGAGGAGGGGGAGGTGGTGATGCTGGCCGGGAAAGAAAGGAGAGGCATGGGTGGAGGCAACACCGGCTAGGGAGCCAATTGGAGGCTAAGGAGGAGGTGGCACCGGTCGGGGAGCCAATAGAAAGTGCAGGAGGAGGCAGCACCGATTGGGGAAGGAAAGGGAGGGTGAGGTCTTACCGACGGTGGAGAGGAGAGAGAGCGTAATCGACGGAGGAAAAATAATTTGGGGGTGGGGGCAAAAATAATCTAACCTAGGGCAGCAATTTTTGAATCACTGTCGTAGATCTACGATAGCGGTTATTGAAAACCACTGCCATATGTCTATAGCAGTATTTATAAAATCGTTGCTACAGATTTATGGTAGCAATTTTCAGTAACCACTACTATAGATTAAAAATTAATTTTTTATATTTTTACTCTAAATATTATATAATTTTAAAATTTAATATTCATCTTTATCATTCATTATCTAAATAATTATCATTAGAGTATCATTACAAAAGACCGCCTCGATTCGATGGCCCTGGCTTCATCGATCAGAAAAAATTAATTTCGACGATCACGAATGATGATACGATGATCTGATAGATGGAGACCTTCGATGAATCTAAAAATCTATAATGATAATCCCAATGATGTTTGTAGCATACTATCAAAGTTTCACTTTAATCGGATATCGTTATCATGGTCAATTTAGCATGGGATTATTTCGACTGTTAAATGAGAAATGAATGATCAAAGGACCAGATGGCATCCGATTATGAGATAATTTTTTAGATAAATGATCTTTGCTACTATTTTAATCATTTTTATAATAGTGATCGTAAAATTTAATTCATGAATCTAAGAATAATTCGAAACTATACGTCACTTGATACCCATTTTTAAACTCCATTGATAATTAAGCTCATACTTTTGCAAGATCTGCTTAACATGATTAATTTTTATAAACATAATTTAAATTTTATCAAAAAATTAAAAATTATGATTTAAATCAATTATCAAAAAATTAGTTTTCAATTTGGGTTTAATTCAAATTCAATTCACATCTGATTTAAATTTAATTCAAAATTTTGCCAAATCTAATTTAATTAGACTTTAAATCCAAGTTTTTACTCAAAATATTAAAATCCAATTAGCATCAAATTAAGTCAAACCTAATTAAATTAAATCTAATTTAAATCAATTAGGACTTGATTCATAAATTAATTAAGTTCAAAAATTTAATAAAATCAAATATTGATTTTTAACCATCCCAAAAATGACTTTGGAGGGCAAAAAAATTAATAAAAGAAAATTTTATTAATGACGGCATGAGTACCGTCGCTAATAATATAAAAATATTATTTTTACTATTTAATTATTAACGATAGAAAGACTATTATCGATGGAATCTATCATTGCTAATAATTTTTTATATATTAGCGATAGTAAATAGTTATTAGCGATAGAATCTGCAATCTCTAATAATCTACCCATCTCGCTGTGCGCCCTCATTTTTCTCCATGCCACCTCCCATCGCCTCCTCATTTTTTTTCACCCCACCATCCACCACATCCTCATTTTTCCACCACCCCTTTACCCCTCGTTGTTTTTATCCCTCACTGCCACCGCTATCTTCCCCACCCTTCGATCCCCCTGCCAACCCCTCTGTCCCCTGGCCAGTGGCCTCCCTCGACTGCACCCAGTCCGCTTTCCCAAGCCTTTGGTTGCATCCCATCTTTTCGAGCCCCCGACTATCTCGATCTTCCCAACTGCACCCAATCTACCTCCCCGAGCTGCCTCTGCTTAGCCCTCTCTCCTCTCAACCGCCTCCCCTGGGCTGTCTCCTGCCACCTTTCCAAAACCCCTGGCTGCCTCCTATCTGTCCAAACCCCTAACCATTTGGTTCCCCCGCCACCCTCCTCCCCCCATCATTCTATTCCCCCGCCACCCCCTCTCTCTCCTTTATCGCCTCCTGCCTCCTTCCCCGAACTGCTGGCCACCACCTGCCTCCCCAAACCCCTGGCTGTTGGTTCCCCCGCCATCATCCTCTCTCCCACTATTCGGTTCTCCCACCATCTCCTCTCTCCTCCCGATCGCCTCCTACCTCCTTCCCCGAATCTTCGATTGCCTCCTACCTTCCTGAACCTCCGACCCTTCGATTCCCCTGCCACCCTCCTCTCTTCCACCGTTCTATTCCCCCACCAACTCCTCTCTCCCCTCGGCCACCTTCCTCTGGCCACCTCTTGCCTCCCCTAAAACCCCTGCCATTTGGCTCCCTTGCCACCCTCCTCCTTAATCATTCGATTCCCCAGCCTGAAGGAAAATCCTGATTTCCCGATCCAGGTTCGTCCAGATCTGATTAGATCAAGAGATATATTTCAAAAATTTTCTCTTGATCTCAATCAGATCTTGATATATTTTAGATCTGATTCTTATTATTTTAATAAATAAAATAAAAAAGATAAATTAAATCAAATTCAATTTACCTGATTTGGGTAATCCTATTACCCTGTAGATGATCCTGATTGCAGCGGGATGGTTCTGATGGATCTAAGCCACGCAAGCGCCTGGCCTCTACGGTATCCACTCGGGTTGGATCTGGAGAAATCTCTTCTTCTCTATCATACCTCCAAAAATCAGATCTGGATCTGATCTGGAGGGATCTTCAAAACTCTTTTGAAGATCTGCAGTCGTCCTTTTGCAGCAAGCGCAGCCTTCTTGCTTTTGATCGCCTTTCCTTATCTGAATCGCACCAAAAACTAAATCCAAAACACTTCTTTTGGACGTGGAGAGCAAGGGGGAGAAGAGACTATGGCGTGGAGAAGGAGGGGAGAGGCAGCCTTGGGGCATGGGAAATCTCATTGGAATTTAGGGTTGGGCGCAGGGTCTTATTTATAGACCTCTTGTGATCCAACTCCTCTTCCTCTCAACCAATCACAATCCTTTGTGAAATCGGATCTAAATCTGATTGGTTGGGAATAGAGACCCCTGGATTTCCTCCTTAGAGGGCGCCTAAGACCAGTCAAACTGGATTCTTAGTTAGAACTCTAATTGGAATCCAAAAGGGAGGTGGAGTCCTTGTCCAACAAGGACTCCTAGGCGCCTCCTACTTGGGCTCACGCCACCCTTGCGTGCACCCTTCTCCTTGCCAGGTTCTGGCAGGGACAGGCCCCCACCAGCTCTCCAATAGGTGCATGACATGTGGTCAAAAGTCAAAGGGTGAATGGTCAACGTTTGACCAGTCAAAGGTAGACTTTTGACCAAAGTCAAAGAACAAGAAATGGCAGGTGACCAAAAATGGCAGGTAATGTCTTACAAATAAGACAACCTATTCTGACTTGGGACAACCTCCAGTCAGACCATATGAAGGCCTCTGATTGAGCACAAACTCCTTTGGCTCAGTCAGGATAACTTATTTATGATAGTAAAAGAAGAACGTTAGGTTCAATCGAGTGCTAGCACGATTTCCTTGAACCTAATTGAATCTCATTCAGATCAATTGAACTAGATCAGTTCAATTGATGATCACCAGATTCAAACCCTTGTTTGTGTGACCCAGTTAGGTTCAGTTCTGTTATGGTAATGGGATATGTCATGATCTCTATCATAGACATCATCGAAACTCCTTTCGATGGATCAGAACTCTTCTGATTCGAACAGCTAGAATGATCGATCATCTAAATCATTCTAATTGCTCCCAAAATCCTCCAGTGACACCTAGCAGTATATGGTGGCAACCCATCAGAGCTGAATGCGAACCTCTTGGTGCAGCTACCTGTGTGATTAAGTTCTTCTATCTTGAGCCCCGATCAGATTAGGGTTAAGGTGAACTCGTCAAACCCTAGTCTCTGTCATATGATGTAATCATTCGATTCGAGTCCAATGTGAAAATCTAAATAGAAACTCTTTCTATTATTTCACTCTGCCATGGCCATGGGCTTCAGGACTTGATTCTCACGATCATCATAGGGCTACTCCTCTACCACCGAGGTAGATAGATCCCATCTTGATGTAATCCAGTTCCTACAATGAACATGCTCATAGCCAACATACACCTCAGGGTTCCATATGGCTAGGAGACCGAGTAATGGTGTAGTCAAACTATAACACCCTCAAGGTGAACTGCCGATGCATCTCAGGTCAAAGAACCAGACACACTACTGCAGCATCGAGTCAGTCATTGACGAGAAGGTAGACTTCCTAATGACTACTCGAGGTGGTCACGCTCAGTGCCCTCGTTCTCTAACGAGTACCTGTACTCTCGCTCCGGTGTCTCCACACCGTAGACTCAAGACTCATCTACTAAAGAGAAGCGATCGGTACATCACAACCTTCCGGATCAATCACCATCCTCGTGATGATCCTATGGTCGGAGCTGTTTATGAGTTTAATAATGATTATTCATGTCTTAAATTTTTCAACTCTTGAAAAATATGAATTATCATTACCATTAACTCAAAGGATGTATCACAGACACTAAATACACATGTGTGATAGAAAATAATCCATTTCATTAATTATAGTCAAAATTACAATTTTGCCCCTAGAAGTGTATTACAAGTGTCAGCCAATTCTGGCTTCTAGGGCACATATATCTAACAATCTCCCACTTGTCCTAAAGCCAATTGGCTACAAGTCTAAGTCCCATCTTCTCAAGGTGGGCTTCGATCTTCTGCTGGCCCAACGGCTTTGTTAAGTGGGTCTGCCACATTATCTGCGGAGTTGACTCTCTTGACCTCAATGTAACCTTTCTCAAGGTAATCGCGGATGAGATGATATCGCCGCTCAATGTGCTTGGACTTCTGGTGAGACCTCGGCTCCTTAGCAAGGGCTATGGCGCCATTGTTGTCGCAGTAAAGAGGAATGGCATCTGATGGCATTACTCCAATTTCTGCAGCAAACTTCTTGTACCAGAATGCTTCCTTTGCAGCCTCTGATGCTGCTATATATTCTGCTTCCATGGTGGAATCTGCTATCACAGTTTGCTTGGAACTCTTCCAGCTGACAGCTCCACCATTGCACACAAACAGACTTCCAGATGTCGACTTTCGATCATCTATATCGGACATGAAGTCCGAGTCTGTGTATCCCTGAACTTGGAGTTCTCCGTTACCAAAGACCAACATCATATCCTTAGTTCTTCTCAAGTACTTAAGGATACATTTCACAGAAGTCCAGTGTTCTTCACCTGGATTTAACTGATATCTGCTTGTGACACTCACAGCATGGGCTATATCAGGTCGTGTACATAGCATGGCATACATGAGGCTCCCTATTGCAGAAGCATAAGGGATCTTGCTCATGCATTCTATTTCCTCAGGTGTGCTGGGGCACATCTTCTTGGAAAGATGAATACCATGTCTGAAGGGTATTAATCCCCTCTTAGAGTTTTCCATACTAAACCTCTTTAGTACTTCCTCTATGTACATTTTCTGTTAAAGTCCTAGCATCCTATTCGGTCTATCCCTATAGACCTTAATTCCTAGAATAAAGGATGCTTCACCTAGGTCTTTCATGGAGAATTCCTTAGACAACCACACCTTGACTGATGTCAACATGGGAATATCATTCCCAAATAAGGAGGATGTCATCCACGTACAATACGAGGAAGACAACAGCGCTTCCCACTGACCCTTTTGAAAACACATGGTTCCTCTTCATTTGATGAAACCAAACTTTTTGATCAACATCATTGAAACGAGTTGTTCCAGCTCCGAGATGCTTCCTTCAGTCCATATAAGGACCTTTGCAGCTTGCAAACCTTGTGATCAGTATCACTGGATGTGAAACCTAGCGGCTGATATCCATATAGATTATCTCCTCAAATATCCATTAGGAAATGCCGTTTTCACTATCCATCTGCCAACTCTTCTAATCGAAAATAGCTCAACAGCAAACAAATGTGCGGATGAAATTTAGCATAGCTACCTTGGCCGGAGAAGAAGATGTACAACTGAGTTCCATTTTCTTCGCATTGACATTAACCTTCTTGTCCACCAGTCTAGCCTTGAATGTCTCCACATCTCCCATCGTGCACAATTCTTCTCTTGAAGGATCTCATTTTACACTCCAATAGGTACTATACCTCTACGTGGTCACAAGGTCCAAACTTTGGTTTGAGTGCATTCGAGTCAATTTCTACTGCACTTGGCCTCAAGCCATTCTCGAGTCGCATATCGATATTCACCTCATTTGTAGTTTTGGGATTTCATCCCATAGCACCATTACCTACGAAAATTCCCTCCTCTTTCCTACTGAAATAATACCTAAGTAATCTTTCAAGGGGGACGAAACTTCTTTCCTGATTAATGAGGTGGAGGAGGTATGTGGTCTTAATTGGCTCAACCTGATTTGTGGTTCCTACTTGGTCCTAGCTCTTTTTCTGCCTTGTGAGTAACTTCCATTCAAGTCTTAACTGCTTTCCCCAATGCCACTTCTGAATATAACTTTTTTCAAGAATAATGCATGTTTTTATCTCACATCCTAATTGTGGTCTTACCTGAATTATGTAGAAATTAAGTACCTAATTGACTCTCTTAGGATATCCTATGAATCTGTAGCTCTGAATGGACCTAAACTCTGAACTTTCGCATCTATTGTCTTTGGACATTATCGAGCAACCAAATTCGTGAGAGAACTCAGACTTGATTTCTTACCATGCCTATATCTCATATAGGCTAAGGATGTGTTAGAGGGAACTCCATATTCAGTAATATGCAATTGAAGTTAAAATGAATTGCTTCCTATAAAATAATCTGGCAGCGTCCTGTGAGCTATCATGGATGACCATCATCCAATAGAGTCCGATTTCCCAGTCGATCATAATCATTGATTGAGGTATTCGGTGAAGTCCCAGGTTGAGAGACTATGCCAATTTCTCTAGATAGGGTCTGATGGAATTTGGCTAGGGTATTCACCCCTCGACTGAAAATCGAAGACTTAATCTGGTTTCTTCAGTTTTTTTTTCTACTTCATGTCTGAATTCTTGAAACTTTTCAAACTGTCAACTATTCTTCATAAGTACACATAGTCCCATTTACCTTAGACAGATCAGCGTATAAGGTAATGATTAGTAGCAAATTAGCCTCTAGCCGGCATAATCGAATGGGGCCGCATCACATCATATTGTATCTAGTGCAAGGAGATCTGTTGCCGCTCTCCCCATTTCTCACAAAAGTAGTTTAGCAATTTGCCTTGAAACAAATTCCAAGTTGGATATCTCAAAAGTCATGGATCTCAAATAGCCCATTTTTCTATTGTTAATCCCTATCTTACTGCATTGCTATCGTCAAGTTGCCGCATAATGATTGTCGTAACTATCCGACTAGGCTTTCTCAGTTTTGCATTCCGTTATTGCCTCGAATAGTAAAAATAGGTACATTCAATATCAAACGACAAATGACCATTAACAAGGAAACCATATTGCAAATTTATTCTATTCATAAAGAAGTACAAAGTCCTAAAAGAAGGTGATCACATAACCTCTTGTGCTAACAGAAAACAGAAAATCAAATCCCTGCTACTGCAGGCACATAAAACAGTCTTCTAAAGACAAGTCAAAAAATTGGTACGAAGGTAAGTTCCCAACGAGCTATCGCAGCAACTCTGCTCCATTACCGATGCGTAGGATCATGGTCTCCATCCTCAGCCTCTCTACTTATCCTTCCAAACCCTGCAATAGAATGCACAGATAGCACTAGAACGCAAAGTCAAGCCCCCAACTGGATCAGATGAAACCGTAAGGGTAGACTCAATAACGAGGAAGCTCCAAAGGACCTTCCCTTCTTGTTCTTCAGGGTGGCCAGTGTAGTAGGGATTCCGCTTCAATGGCCGTACGCTGTTCAATGAAACACTTTTCATTGCCATCTGACCTCTCTTCGTCTGCCGTCTCTACTTGATCCATTTTTTTTTTTGCTTCTACACCATTATATATAGCTTATTACACAACCTCTTTTCTTCCATAAGATCTTGGAAGAATCCATCTCATAGCAAAACTGAGCGGTTAGAATCTTCATATAAAGCTCATTGGGAGTCCTGGGTCTGGGCCGTTCAACCCACACTAGTTCGCCGTGTCTAGCAACACTTATAATCCCGACTTCTCTCAAGTCATATCCATTAAGTCTAATCATGCATCTGTTCGCGCATCATCATCTCTGATCCTAAGGGTTCTTGGTACTTACTAACATCATCAGATTTCATGCTTACACCTACTAACCTGCAAGTCAACATCCCACACTCACCACACTGTTCGGTATCCACCCCACACACACTTCCTTGACATCTAGAGCTCCATACACTTTACTTTACATGGTACAGACAATCACCCTTTCTCCTCTATGCCACCGCACACCCACGCTCTATCAGCGCTAACGAAATTATATTCATCTCTTCTCACACCACCCTGCTCTCACTACTCGTCTACACCACTCTCCTCAGGCTCATCGCCACATACCTTTCCCTCGAGCATTCCCCTTCACATATCTCTCATTGTCTCTCAGTGCGCTTTGCACTGTTCCACGACTTCATTGGGACCTCGCACTATTCTAGTCCACACTACTCAACACACACAACTACGTATGTACCACTCACAATACTTCACTTTTTCTTCAACTCCACGCCTCCTTCCCGACCACTCACACATTCACATCACACCGTCATTATTACCGATACTGTCGCCTCCTACCGCCTTGTTCTTCGTCACTAATCCCTCCCGTTCTTCCCCATCTCACACCCTACCAACACATATGTTAGCACTCTTTCCACCCTTCTCTATACCCAAATACCAATCCGCGCCCACTCTCTCCTTATCCACATCCGCTTCTGTACTGAGGTCCATCAGTCTATGTGTGTCTAGATATCGTGCTGTGGTTGGACGGCAGACAGTTTCTCTGTAGAGAGTCAAAGATCTATAGAATACTGAATTTTGAACTTGAACCAAATTTGTTCTAGGGATTTTATTTTTAAACCAAATTAGCTCCCACTATTTTCCTCAGGATCCCTACACTCTCCTCCTGTATAGATGCGACATCCTTGCGATGATATTCTAGCATCCGGTGATGCTTGCTTACACTTTGCATACTCGACCATCAACGGGATGCGTTCTACCTCACTCGAGTAGACATGTATATGGTGAGCGGCTCTTATCCAATGAATTGAACACCACTCTTTTCCAATCATATTCCGCTAATCCTGGGGCACCCAACCTTTGTCTCTATATTCATGTATCTCACCGTATCCGAATTTATTGATGCCACATCCTATTTAAGTCAGACCCACCATTTGCCATAGACTGGGTTCTAACTGGATCCATCTCAGGATCCGTATCGCGTAATATTTGAGACCAATTCTCATGTCCTCCCAGCCCAAGCAAATCCAGTTGCCTAATTAATCATGATCTGCGTATTCACGGTTGCAACTGAGCCACACGTAGCCATTCGATAGAACCACAATCCGCGAATTAGGCACCACGCATAGTGCTACAATGGAAACATCGGGTACTAATCTTCTCTAAGGAGAATTGATTCCAGGGGTCTCATTAAACTAACTTAGGCTATCATCCATACAAATTGACTAACCTAGCTTGCATTGGGTCCAGCTCTGGATAATTTGACCCCTCAAGATCAGAACTGTTGTCAACATATATGAAGCCAGGTGATGTCTGAGACCGGTGGATAGAAATATGCGTTAACTAGAACGCACAATGAACGCTTTCATGTCGAGCGTAAGCTTCCAATTAACAACCCAGGTTTCGTTCGTTTTGTGCAAAACTTACTGTAGACACCAAAGTGAGTCAGAATACAATTGGGTTAGCCTACAATCCCACGACTCTAACTCTGATCCTAATTAGGCTCTTGCTTATCGTTGAACTTCGATCTTGACACAGACTTAATGCCTATTTGAGGATGGTCGAATTTAACGCATTGTTTGAGATCCCATCTTAACACTCTTTGATTTCGAGTTTTGATCATAGGCCGCTAACTGAAATTTGAGCTAACCAAGCGAAACCTCAGATTATGAAGTATCTCTAGCAGTCTAAAAATTCTCATTTTTAGACCTAATAAGATTCACCATAAACTAATTCTATCATTAATTGCGTTCATAAAAAAATATGCACAATAAATCTAGGTTTTCATGATCTATGGGTTGCAAAAGTAAGGTTTGGGTTCTCTGATTAAGGACGAACCGCAGCACGCGACTCAACTCATAAGAACATATTTCCCCATGCGAAGGGAAGTATAAGGGCTTTTAATACCTTTCGTGCTATGACGGTACGGCCAATGAAGAAGCTCCTTAATCAGTGAACAGTATAAATCTAGCAAAATAGTTTAAAGATCTAATATTCATATATCTCATAGTAAAAATTAGATTCTAATAAAGGCATATTTTGCCAGTACATCTCTGGTATGCAATTCAATTGCTTTTTTTAGATGTATAAATTATCAACTATAATATACTAAAAAATTTAGATTTAATTGAATCTAAATCAAAATAATCTAAGTCTAGACAATTATGTAGAACTTTCTACAATAGTCTAGGTCTATCCTTCTATATTATCTTCATATGTTAATTTAAAGAATTACAATATTTTTATTTGCTATTTATCAGATATTATTATAATGAAGCTCTATAAGATACAAAATACAGTACAATAAGGAAGATCTAAAATATGAGTTTAATCATGTATTAAATTAAAGACAGCAACAACTATCACTAGGAATCTATTCTATTCTAAACTAGGTCATGCTATATCTTCAGTTCTTTAGATCAATCAAATCATTTAAATTATTTTTGATTTCAGATCTATCACATCTCGATGGACTCTAATCATTTTATTTTCTAAATTAAATAAAATAAAATTAGATCAATAATCTGAACTATGGGTGCTCTGTGATCAGTTGGAAGAAAATCCTGATTTCCCGCTCCAGTTCATCGATATCTGATTAGATCAAGAGATATATTTTCAAAGAAATATTTTCTTCTGATCTCAATCAGACTTGAATATTTTAGATCTGATTCTTATTATTAATAAATAAAATAAAATAAAGATAAATAAAATCAAATTCAATTTACCTGATTTGGTAATCCTATTACCCTGTAGATGATCCTGATTGCAGTCGAGTTCTGGATCTAAGCCACGCAAGCGCCTGGCCTCTACCGGATCCACTCGTTTGGATCTAGAGAACCTCTTCTTCTCTATCACACCTCCAAAAATCAGATCTGGATCTGATCTGGAGGATCTTCAAACTCTTTTGAAGATCTGCAGTCGTCCTTTGCAGCAGCGCAGCCTTTTTGCTTTGATCGCCTTTCCTTGATCTGAATCGCACCAAACTAAATCCAAAACACTTTTGGACTGGGAAGCAAGGGGAAAGAGACTATGCGTGGAGAAGAGGGGAGAGGCAGCCTTGGGGCGTGGGAAATCTCAATTGGAAAAGGTTGGGCGAGGTCATTATAGACCTCTTGTGATCAACTCCTCTTCCTCTCAACCAATCACAACCTTTGTGAAATCAGATCTAAATCTGATTGGTTGGAATAGAGACCCCTGGATTCCTCCTTAGAGGGCGCCTAAGACCAGTCAAACTGGATTCTAGTAGAACTCTAATTGGAATCCAAAAGGGAGGTGGAGTCCTTGTCCAACAAGGACTCCTAGGCGCCCCTACTTGGCTCACGCCACCCTTGGCGTGCGCCCTTCTCCTTGCCAGGTTCTGGCAGGGAACAGGCCCCACCAGCTCTCCAATAGGTGCATGACATGTGGTCAAAAGTCAAAGGTGAATGGTCAACGTTTGACCATCAAAGGTAGACTTTTGACCAAATCAAAGACAAGAAATGGCAGGTGACCAAAAATGGCAGATAATGTCTTCAAATAAGACAACCTATCTTGACTGTACAACCTCCAGTCAGACCATAATGAAGGCCTCTGATTGAGCACAAACTCTCTTTGGCTCAGTCAGGACAACTTATTTATGAAGTAAAAGAAGAACGTTAGGTTCAATCGAGTGCTAGCACGATTTCCTTGAACCTAATTGAATCTCATTCAGATCAATTGAACTAGATCAGTTCAATTGATGATCACCAGATTCAAACCCTTGTTTGTTGACCCAGTTAGGTTCAGTTCTGTATGGATGGATATGTCATGATCTCTATCATAGACATCATCGAAACTCCTTTCGATGGATCAGAACTCTTCTGATTCGAACAGCTAGAATGATCGATCATCTAAATCATTCTAATTGCTCCCAAAATCCACCAGTGACACCTACAGTATATGGTGGCAACCCATCAGAGCTAATGCGAACCTCTTGTGCAGCTGACCTGTGTGATTAAGTTCTTATACGGTCCTCGATCAGATTAGGTTAAGGTGAACCGTCAAACCCTAGTCTCTGTCATATGATGTAATCATTCGATTCGAGTCCAATGTGAAAATCTAAATAGAAACTCTTTCTATATTCATCTCTGCCATGGCATGCTTCAGGACTGATCTCATGATCATCATAGGCTACTCCTCTACCACCGAGGTAGATAGATCCCATCTTGATGCAATCCAGTTCCTACAATGAACATGTCACAGCCAACATACACCTCAGGGTTCCATATGGCTAGGAGACCGAGTAATGGTGTAGTCAAACTATAACACCCTCAAGGTGAACTGCCGATGCATCTCAGGTCAAAGAACAGACACACTACTGCACATCGAGTCAGTCATTGACGAAAGGTAGACTTCCTAATGACTACTCGAGGTGGTCACGCTCAGTGCCCTCGTTCTCTAACAGTACTGTACTCTCGCTCCGGTGTCTCCACACCGTAGACTCAAGACTCATCTACTAAAGAGAAGCGATCGTACACCAACCTTCCGGATCAATCACCATCCTCGTGATGATCCTATGGTCGGGAGCTGTTTATGAGTTAATAATGATTATTCATGTCTTAAATTTTCAACTCTTGAAAATATGAATTATCATTACCATTAACTCAAAGGATGTATCACAGACACTAAATACACATGTGTGATAGAAAATAACCCATTTCATTAATTATAGTCAAAATTATAATTTTGCCCCTAGAAGTGTATTACAAGTGTCAGCCAATTCTGGCTTCTAGGGCACATATATCTAACACAGCCACCCCCTCTCTCCCCTCGGTCATCTTCTACCGACTACCTTCTGCATCCTTCTCCGAACCCCCGATCGCTCTCTTCCTCCCAACCCTCGACCGCTTCGATTGACCATCACTCTCTATCTTTCCCACCACTCCTGCCTGTTTCCGAATCTCTACCTTTGTCACTCCCCACCTTTTCCCCTTTCCCCTGGTGTATCCCCCTGACTGCACGCGCCGCCTCCTTTGAACCCACACTCCAGGAACCTCGCCTCCGCGAGTCGGCTCGCGCAATCTTCGTTCTCCACTGAGCGGTATTCCCTGAGCCTCAGTTCCTTGCTTGCCTGTACCTTCCGGCCTACATATTCTACATGCATCCATTGCCATCAGTCCTACATGATAGCTCTTATATGAGTATTAGCGTAAATTATATCTGTCAATAAAATTATATTTATTTATTTAAATTATATTAATTAAGTCTAATTAGATATTAAAAATTATTTTAAATATATATTAATTTATATGGGATTTTGGTCCTGATAATGAGAGCGCTTGAATCGAGATAAGGTTCGGGCTACAAATACGAGGTCGAGATGTGCCTTGTACGCTTCAATCTTAGCATGTAGTGCGCTCGAATCGAGGAAGGTTCGGACAACATTGCAAATATCGGTCTAAGACATGCCCTGCACATTTCGATCTCGACATCCACCCCGTCTCAAATCGAGGGAAGTTCGACTACAAATAGGGGTCAAGAACGTGCCAGTCGCGCTCCAGTCTCGACATGCACCATGCTCGAATGAGAAAGGTTTGAGCTACAAAATATGATGCCAAGACGTGCCTTGCATGCTTCAGTCTTGGCATGCAGTGCACTTAAATCTAGAAAATATTTGAACAGCATTGCAAACACCAGTCTGAGATGTGTCCTATGTGCTTCGGTCTTGACATCCATCCCCTCTCGAATCGAGGGAAGGTTTGGACTAGCAATACGGGCTGAGATGTGCCCTCTTGTCTCGCATGTCAGCATACCCGAATCGAGAAAAGTTTGGGCATATGCAAACACCAGCTCAGAGACATGGGCCCCCATGCAATTGGCTCCTTCTTTGATAAAACCTTGGCAAGCAGCAGTTCAACCAAGGAAAGGTTTGAGCTCACAAAAGTGCGAGATGTTGCCTATAAACTTTGGTCTTTGCATACAACGTGCTCGATCTGAGGGAAGGTTTGGGCAGCATTACAAACACCGATCTGACACATACCCTATGTGCTTCTGTCTCGACATGCAGAGTGCTCGAGCTGAGGAAGTGTTTAGGCCGCATTGCAAACACAGACTCGAGACGTGCCTTGCGTGCTTCGATCTCAACATGTAGAGCACTCGAACTGAGGGAAGGTTCAGGTTGCATTGCAAACACCAGCCCGAGATGTGGATTTATGCTAAATTATAAGCATTGGTACTTATATGGGGATCGATTCATGACAGACAATTGCAAGGGCTTCGGAGTTTCTACTTATCCAAGACCTTGCTAATATGCAAGAGATTAACGGTGATAGGCTCGAGCATATGATTAGCATATTTGGTAGATTTGATCTGATTATTGGTGAATATCCATATAGTAATCTTTTAGATAGCAACCACCATAGTCATGATGGATAGGATTGCTATGGTTATAGTCATGCTTACCCTCTATAGGGTTGCTACCTCCTGAAGGCTAAGTAAGGCTATAACTATAGCAACCCCTATCGTCTATCATGACTATGGTGGTTGCTATCTGAAAGGTTATTACATAGACTTCCACTAATAACTAGATCAAATCCACCAAATGTGCTAATCATATGCTCGAGTCTATCACCATTAAGCTTTTGCACATCAGTAAATGTATTGGATAAGTAGAGCTTTCCGTCTGGGCATATTATCTCTCACATCTTTCTATGTAGGTACCAATGCTTGTAGTTTGGACTTGGAGCTTGCTACATGACTAGGTTGTGCGAGCACGTAAATTTTATTTTTAAGTTATTATTTTATCTTTTAATAAAATTTATATTTTTGATTTGCAGCTCGAGGAGGTGGCCGAGGGCTCAGAGATAGAGGCTATGATGACTACTTGTGCGAGATGCACCTAAATGGAGGTGATGCATTCTATTCTTGTTGTTGTATGGTCAAGTTTGGATGGTTTGTTACATTATAGACAATCGCTTGCAGGCATCTTATCATATTTTGGTGCAGAAAAACTTGCAATGCATGGCAAGCTTGGGTGGTCTATTATATCGGAGACAATTGCTAGCAGCCACCTCATGGTTAAAGGTGCAGAGGAATGCATAATGCCTTATTTTTTAGTGGCAGATCTGAGCCTTCTTCATATTTTCATGTTTTGAGATTATCATGTACTACTAGATGAGAATCAGACAATGCTTAAATCAGAAGATCAGTAGACCAACATATTATCATGTATTGTTGGACAAGAAACATTGGACTACTAATATATTGTAGATGTTAACTAACAATCTTTATTACACGTGAGTTAAATTTTGATTGTTTTGTTATATTTTGATAGATATATATTTTGTTTGAACCAATTTTTAGACCATCTGCTTGCTCTAATTTTTATTTTTATTTTCAGATATTATACATCATGTCTTCTAGAGGTTGGAGCCATTTCAATCAAAGATAGAGCTCTCGAGGAGAGAGCGACCATGCACATCTTATATTGGATGATAGGGGTTCACCAGTGACCCCATAATTATATGCAGTAGCGACTAGCTCATAGACATAGAATCATGATCGAGGACCCGCTTGACTCATGGCACCTCCAACTCGGCCAGAGGATAGATAGCTCATCCACGTTTAGAGCTACTCGTAAGTACTACAACTTTAATTAATATATTTCTAATTTAGTGAGTTAATATTTTTTATTCAAAATCAGTTTTGCAGCATGTTTAGAGAGTTTGAAGTATCTTGTGTGGTTACCGGCATCATCCGATGCTTGATGCTGGAGCTGGTGATCAAGTTTTTCAGCTGGCCGTCTGGAGCACGTGATGCAACTTGGAGAATATTTTTGGTAAGTCAAAAATAGTTTAATTTATAAATTTTTGATATGTTGGTATTTTAATTATATATAAATACATGCTTGCTTTTATCTTGCAGGACCACTATCGATTTGAAACACCCTAGGATGAGGAGGCTAGCCTTCAGATCTTCAAGAAGATGACCATGCAAGGCTCCAAGATGGCCTCTATAGCCTTAAGCAGTCCACCATCCATCACTCTTGTTCCCAATCACCATCAGATTGAAGATCCTTCATGGATCACTAGATGCGAAAGAACATATGGCATGCCCTTTGTGATCAGTGGAGTAGTGAGGAGTACTTCAATAGATGGCAGAGGATCCGACAGAATCGGGCCATTCAACAGGATCCAATCAGACATATGGATGGCTCGATCGACACACATGTTGTGGTCAACAGACTAGTAAGAAATCAATATCAAAGCTCTTCACTAGAGTTATAAAAAATCTTATATGCATATTTTAATTAATTTTATTTTATTATTTATTTATTATAGGCACGACAGTTGGGTCATCCACTAGACCAGCTGTAGTTGTGGCAGGCCACACACCAATCTAGGAGGATCAGTGATTACTTAGATTCTACATCACGATGGATCACGGTAAGAACTTCAAACTTTATTTATTAATTAAGTTATTATGGAATCTAATTTTTATATTATAACTAATATATTTTTTAACTATGTAGATGCATTACGCGACGTACATTGCTGAGAGGTATGGCAATGACCCATCTTCTCAGCCCCTCTTGACCTTGAGGGATGGCTCAGCACCACCAAGGGGGTGAGTAGGAGCCAGATCATAGGATTCGACCATAGCTTTGATCGTCCACTACCTCAATATTCTTCGGCATCTTCACATGCCTCAACATCCTAGATCTGAAGCGATGCGCGTGAAGAAGGTCGTGCAGAGGCTTTTGAGCCAGCGACCTCAGAGCTTCTTGGATGCCATCTGTGATATGATCGTAGAGCTTCTCTAGGACCCACAGCTACATGATCAGCTGGACTCGGTTATCCCAGCCATCACATCAGATAATTATATTATTAAATTATTTTAAATTTTAATTTTTAAAAGCTTTGTATATTTAGGTTTGAGTCTGGAAAGAAGATCTAGAGGCTAAAAATTCAATCTAACTATTTAATTGATGGGCCAGAGGTGTCTATAGCTCTGTATCATTGAATGAAATGTGTAGAAATAATCTATTCGAGAATCGAAAGAGTATATCTAAAGATACACCTTTGTATCAAAACTTACTAGTAATATTTTATTTTTTTCATTACAAGATGCTGAGACATCCAGCTCTCATCTACCAACTATTGGAGAGGAGCAGGAGGAGGAGGCGGGCGATGACGAGGATCAGGCTTAATTTTTTTTGGATGTATTATTATTTTTTGATATATTATATTTTTTTGATACTAATTATTAAAAAAATTATATAATTTATATTTTTAATAAAATATAATTAGTTTTTTTATTTTTAATTATCAGATTATTTTTAAATTTTAATTATAATAGATATTATAAAATTAAGATAGATTTTAAAAATTATTATTATTAATTTTAAAAAATAAATTAACTATTAGCGATGGTATTAGAGATGGAATCTAATATCTCTAATAACTATTAGCGACGACTTTAGAGATGAAGACCCCATCGCTAATAATTCTTCAAATAAAATTTTTTATTTGATTTAAAAATATAAAAATTCAGCGACCACATTAGTGATGGCATTTTTGGTTGCTAATAATTATTAGCGATGGCATTAGCCACGACCTTACCATTGCTAATATTTTTTAAGAAAAATAATTTAAGCATTAAAAATTATTAGAGATAAATTTTTTTATCATAAAATTCATCGCTAATAAGCATATTAGCGATGGCAAATTTTACCGTCGCTAATAATGGCAATTAGCGATAAGGGTTTTTCAGATTGAATTGGTTGACAGTATTAGCAATGGTAATGTTATTAGTGACAGTAGACATACTATTAGCAATGGCATTTAGCCATCACTAATAGTTAGAATTCTTGTAGTATAGTATTTTCTTGTATTTTGCCTATGTGGTGGGGCTATCATCCTCCTCAGCCTTTGTAGATCCTCCTAATGCTCAATCTTCATAAGTATTTGGGCTCGGGATGCATTGAGTGGAGTATAATTATTGAATCTCTAAGGTGAAGATCTTGATCAGCATTGTCCAGGCGAGGTCTTTATTCAGTCATCTTGAGGAGGTGTCTAGGATCGGCATGATCTCTTATCACCTCCATGGCCCTCATGCGTTTCTTGCTGCTGGGCTCACTATCTTTCTTTGCTCGAGGCTCGAGGCTCGTTGCTGGGGTATTTGCTTTGCCGAGCCTATGCCTCTTCCACATTCATATATTTCTTTATCCTTGCCAACATTTTGGTGAAGTTCTTAAAGTATCTTTTCTTGAGTGAGAAGAGATGCATTCTTAAGCAACCCTACTTTGAGGGTAGTCATAGCCACCAATTGATCTAAGTCACATACTTTGAGGGTGGTGGTATTGAAGTAGCTAATGTATTCCCAAAGAGACTTGCCCTCTCGCTACTTGATGCTAATGAGTGAGTCCATGCCTCAGCGCTGTTGACGACTATTGATGAAGTGGGTCATGAACAATCAGCTGAGTTGCTTAAAAGAACTGATTGAGCTGGGCTGAATGCTCGAGTGCTAGTACCAAGTGACCTTCCACAAAATGGATGGGAATGTATGAGATATTCGGTTCCCATGAAAGACTTAGAGCTTTGAAGCTCTCCAGTGGTCAAATATGAATCCCATCGTATAACTCTAATGCGGATTTTAAATATGGGATGCTATCATAATCCTTGATGAATGGGGGGGGGGGGTTGAAGCTGAGCTCCATGTTATGCTATTGAGTTTGGTCCTATAGTGCCTCAATCTGCTACTACATCTCCTAAAATCTCCTCTCCACCTTGATCTCCCAAGCAGTGTGGGGTTCTTGGTGCCAAGAAGAGAGTTGTCCGAGATGGTGTCCTTCCCTGATCATGGTTGGTGAGCACCTATGTTATCCTCGATTAGGGCTCACAGGTCGGCTGTGTTGACAGTGCCCCTACCTTAGACTATGAGAAGGTGATTGCTGGATTATCTATCTAACTTGATCTCAATGTAGGGCATTTGGCATAGGTCAAGCTGCAGCATCCTACTATATTCCTTGTATTATAATGGTCGAGATCTGTGCTAGTTGGATGAGGTTGTTGGACTGATCATTAGAGACCGCTAGTGCAAGTTGAGGATGTGGTGGTGCTTGGACCGATTTAGGCATAATGGCTTCCTATTAAGCATCGTTAGGTCATGCACCATGGGAGTGATGTGAGGCATTCAAAGCTTCTCTTCATGTCCTCATAGTGAAGTGCTCTCTATCAAAATGGGCTTTCAATAGTGGCTGGTGAGAGAACCCTTCCTCTACCACCAATTTATTGCTAGTGAACCCAAGCAGGCGAGATCAGACTTGGTCTTCCCGAAAGATGGTGAGGTGAAGGAGTTCTTGACCAAAGATGAGGTGGAGGGATCCTTGGCTGAAGGCAAGGTGCTGAAGGAGATGTCCCCTAGGTGCTGGAGCTAGACCTACAAAGAAGTCTCTGATTAGAAGATTTTTTGGTGGAGACCCTCCGATGCTCAAGTTAGCTTAAAATTGGAGAATAGGAAGAGAAAATAATAGAGCATTTTGAGGCTTTTCTAGAACTTATCTAGGATCCCTTTTCTCTTCTATTTATAGAGGGTGAGTAAGAGTCGTGTACACTGGCAAGACTAGCCATTCTCTGAAAGTTAGCATGAATTGCACTAGCAATGATCATGCTCCACGTTTGGGATGCGAAGCCAGCTAATAGTTATCGTTTGGGGCATGATCGAATCCTAGCAGTTAGGATTTCTTCATCTAGCCTTTTCACGATATGAGGATTATTTGTTTGAAATAGCCATCTTGCAAAATTAGAGCGACTTGCCGAACCAGGACTGTGCTCCTTGAATTCCATCAAGTTGACCATAGCCGACCCTTGCTCACCTTGGCCACATCTAAGGACTGGGTTGACCGAGGTCGAGGTAGAGGTCCACAATAGCTAGTATGCTAATAAGGACTGGATAAAAGTGCTGATCAATAGAAATCTTGAAGCTTACTTCTTCTATCACTATAAGAATTTTGAATATTAGTGATGGTATTGGGAATGGAAAAATTTTTCCATCACTAATATCACTTTTTTGCCATCGCAATACCAACGAAAAAAGATACCGTTGCTAATACTATTAGCGACGAAAATTTTATTATTAGCGATAACAAATACCATTACTAAAAGTATAATTTTTTTAATATTTAAATATTAAAAAAATATTAGCGACTTAAAAAATGCCATCACTAATAAGAAACTATTAGCAATAATTCTTTAGTTATTAGGGATGGCATATGCCGTCGCTAATATTATTTAAATTTTTTAAATTTTTATAATACTTAAACATAAAATAATTATTAGCGATGATCGATTTTGTTTATTAGCAATGAAAATCATGCCGTTGCTAATAATTTTTTAAAAAATATTAATAATTAATTAAAAAATAATTTTATTTAAAAATATTATTAGTGATAGAATTAGAGATGGCAAGCCTCTATCATCATCAATAATCATATTCGAATCCAATTCAAATCTGATTTGAATCCAATTTGAAACTACCAAATCTAATTTAATTAGACTTTGAATCCAAGTCCTACTTAGATTATAAAATTTAATTAGCATCAAATTAAGTTAAGATTAATTAAATTAAATTTGATTTATATCAATTAGAAAAATTAATTTTTAATTTGGGTTCAATTCAAATCAAATTCAAATTTGATTCGAATCTAATTTAAAATCCTATCAATCCTAATTCAATTATACTTTGCATCCAAATCCTACTTGGATAATAAAATTTAATTAACTTTAAATTAGTCAAATCTAATTAAATTAAATTTAATTTAAATCAACTAAAAAAATAATTTTTAATTTAGGTTCGAGTCAAATTCAATTCAAACCCAATTCGAATCCAATTAGAAATCCTATCAAATCTAATTCAATTAGACTTTGAATCTAAGTCCTGCTTAGATTATAAAATTTAATTAACCTTAAATTAAGTCAAGCTTACTTAAATTAACTCTAATCTAAATTAATTAAGATTTGATCTATGATTCCATTCAAATCCGATTCGAATCCAATTTGAAATCCTATCAAACCTAATTCAATTAGGCTTTGAATCCAAGTCCTACATGGATTATAAAATTTAAATAATCTTAAACTAAGTCAAGATTAATACAATTAAATTTAATTTAAATTAATTAATAGAAAATAATTTTTAATATGGCTTCAATTCAAATCTAATTTGAACCTGATTTGAATCTAATTTGAAATCCTATCAAACTAAATTTAATTAGATTTTGAATCCAAATCCTAATTAGACTGTAAAACTTAATTTTTATTAAATTAAGTTAAGTCTAATTAAATATAATCTAATTTAAATTAATTAAATAAAATAATTTTTAGTTTAGTATCAATTTAAATTTAATTTAAAATCCTGTCAAATCTAATACAATTAGATTTTGAATACAAATCTTACTTAAAATATTAAAATCCAATTAGCCTCAAATTAAATCAGTCCTAATTAAATTAAATCTTATTTAAATTAATTAGGACTTGATCCATAAATTAATTAAGTCCAAAAATTTACTAAAATCTAATATTAATTTTTAACCACCCAAAAAATAATCTAAAAAAAAATTAATATTAAAATATAATTTTAAAAAAAAATTAATTATTAGCAATGACTTTACCAATGAAGATCTTGCTATCATTAACAACTTTAAAAAAATATTATTTAAAAATATAATTATTAGCAATGATAATTTAGTACTGATGATGTTTTGCCGTCACTAATAATTTTTTAAGTATTAGCAACGAAAGAATATTATTAGCGATGGTAATTCACCATCGCTAATAACCTTCCTGCCCTTAATTTTTTCCATCCCAACATGCGCTCTCATTTTTTCCCACCCTATCGCCCACCACCCTCTGTTTTCTCCCTCACCCTGCATTTTTATCCCCCCACTGCCAACCCTCTCTACCCCGCCCTTTGGTCCCCCTATCATGCCCTCTCTATTTTGATTGGCGGCCTCCCCCTTGGCCGCACCTAGCCCACCTCCTTGAGCCTTCGGCTACCTCCTGCCTCTCCAAGCCCGTGACAGCCTCCTATCTCTTTGAGCCCCCAACAGCAAGCTCTTGGACTCCTCCCTCCTTTTTAAAAACCCCTTCCACCTCCCCCCAGCTTGCCTCTCCATAGCTGCCTCCTCGAGCCCTCGGCCTCCTTCCCTCGGCTACACTCGACTCGCCTCTCCATGCTCCCAACCGCCTCCTACCTCTCCAGCTACCTTCCACCTACCCGCAGCTCGTCTTTCTGCGGTCATCTTCCTGAGCCCCTAGCTGTCAATCTCCGACCGTTGCCCACCTCTCCTCGACCAACCTTCCCCCGACTTGTCTCTTTATGGCTGTCTTCTCGAGCCTCCGGCCACCTCCTACTCCTGTTGCCTCCCACCTCCCACCAGCCCACCTCCCCCTAGCTGCCTCTCTGTCCACTCCACCTCCCCTAGCCACATCCCCCTGGCTCGCCTCTTCTTGTGCCTCCCCTACCCCCCCCCTTACACCCGAACTTGCGAGCTCCTGTCCTCCCACTTGATTGGTCCCGTCCCCTATTTTTGCGGCCCCTGCCCCACTGCCCCCAGCCCATAGCGCCAACCCTGCGACCCCTACCCCGTTGGCCCGACTTCGAGCTTCCATCCACGAACATATCCCCGAGCCTCAGTCTTGCTCACTAGCTTGTGCCTCCTAGTTCCTTAATCCTTATGCACTAGCCCATGCCTCAATCCTGTATGGTAGCCTACTTTCTGTTATGAGTATCAGCGATGTATTAACAATGACTAATACCATCACTAAAAGTTAATTTTTTATTTAAATTATATTAATTAAGTAAAATAGATATTAAAAAAATTAATTTATTAAATATTAATTTAATTAAAAATAGTATGAGACTTGGGTCTCGACATGCAGAGCGCTTGAATTAAGGAAAGGTTCGGGTAGCATTATAAACATGGGGCCGAGACGTGCCCTGCATGCTCGAAATTTGGCATGCAGAGTTCTCAAATCGAGAAAAGATCTGGATAGAATTGCAAATACAGGATTGAGACGTGCCCTACGAGCTTGGGACTCGACATGTAGAGCGCTCAAATTGAGGGAAGGTCCGAGCAGCATTACGAACACGGGATCGAGATGTGCCCTACATGCTTGGGTCTCAGTATGCATAGCGCTCAAATAAAGAAAAGGTCTAGGTAGCATTGCAAACATGAGACCGAGACATGTCCTGCACACTTAGGTCTCGACCGTATGCAGAGTACTCGAATCGAGGGAAGGTCTGAGCAGTATTGCAAATACAGAGTTAGATCATGTCTTGCATGCTTAGGTCGATGGTGTTAATTTAAAAAAAAATAGTTTTAAGTTAATAATATTTAAATTAATTAGTTTTAAATTTTTGGACCAAACTTAAAGATGGGATTTGCTTGGATGCCATTTTAGTGTGCTTGTTCGGCCTAGTCATCTGGCACGCTTCAAGTTCACATGCACAGGATGCGCGTTCTGACCGTCCCCATTTGTAGTGATATCCCTTACTTCTGTGATTATGCTTTTGGAAATATTTTACTCTTAGTTCATGAATGGGTTCGTTGTCCTTGTAAGAAATGTGTTAATAGAGAAATGCTTGATAGGCATACAATAATTATCTATTTATATATAAATAGATTTATGCCAAACTACAAGCGTTGATACCTATATGTGGATCGAGATGTGGGAGACAATTGTAAGGATAGAGAAGGCTCTACTTGTTCAAGACCTTATTGATTTATAAGAGCTTAATAGTGATAGGATTTGAGTAGATGATTAACACATTTGGTGTATTTGATCTGGTTATTGATGGATATCCATATAATAATCTTTTAGATTGCAATCATTATAGTCATGATAGACTATAGGTTTGCTATATGGTTCTACCATTATAGCACAAATATAAATTTAAACCAATCTTACCAATGATTAGAATAGTGATGAGTCGGACATCAATTTTTTCAAGGATTGTAAGCAAAGTTATGTTCAATTTAATTAAAAATAAAATTTTAAATTAATTTTTGAAGTAAAAATTTAAATAAATAGATTAAAAAAATTAATTAAGATTTAGTAAATTAAGATAAAAGAAAATAAATAATAATTAATAAAGACTTAAGAATTAATTAAAAGTACTCTGAAATTTTGACTCCATCTTTAGCATGATTATGGTAATTTTTTTAATGCAATAATTAATATTTTAAGAATTTAGTTATGACTATAACTTATTTTCTTAGAGCATGAATCATATCTTCTAATCATGATCCATCTCAATAGAATCATAAATTATTCAATAGTTTAATTCTTAAAAATTTGTAACATGACTTTTAATGATTCTTTCTAATATAAACTATTAAATCGAATATGGACTATATCTTCCGATCACAACCCATCTCATTAAATATAACATATTTAGATATTAATCAATAGCAAGTATGTTAACACAAGATCTCATGTATGGAAAATATAATTCATTAAGATTGAGCAAGAGAACAATGCAACAAAAAAAATTATAAAATATATAAAAAAATTACAATCCATGTTTGGAAGACTTCATCTACATTCCCAAAATTTAGATCTTTAGCTGTGATTATTTGAGGTTCTTGTAGCTTTCGGCATCTTCGAACACCTTAGATAAAGGATGGAAGAAGAAGAAAGGAGAAAGAAAGATGAAGGAATAAGAAATAAAAAGGAGAGAGCGGGCTCTGTTTAGGGGTCTGTTTGGAGAAGAAAGAAAGAAGAGAGAGGGAGAGAGGAGAGAGGAGGTGTTTGGGTGCTTTGAGAGGAGGCTAATCTTCCCTGGGGAGGGTCTGTTTGAGAACTGTGGCATACAAGGGTTTAAATAAAGAAGAAATAGAGGTTTAAGAGTTCTTTTCGAACTCTAAATTAAGTTTTGATCAAATTCTTCTTGCTTAGCTGCTTTCTGGCCGTCATATTAAGATCAGGTGCCCAAAATTCCAACAAAATCAACTGCTTATAGCTTAATCAGGGGTCTAGATCCTCTCTGGGCCATTGGATCAATCAATCCGACTGTCAGATGCCGTCCGATCGCGTGTAGAAGAGGCTAAAGGAGTTTAAATTCAGTTAGGAGCTATTTTAGCCATTGGATCATGCCAGGAACTTGATTTCAGCCATTAGATCATGCTTGGGAGTGCTAGATCAACCTAGGTCAAGTCAGAAATTATCTCCATCGTTCGATCACGTGCGATAGCAATATTAGTCGCACGATCATGCACATCAACCCTCCACTCATGTAAACTGCATGAAAGCTAGGTTCGTGGCTACAGTCACTCCCTCCTATAATTAAGCTGTGTGATATTTGATATTTGCTTGATGTCGGCCACTCGCTGGTTGGGCTGAGTCGGGTTTCACATGGGTTAGCCTGCGGTGCTGGTCCAAGCTAGGCTGGGCTGGTTTTCTCTAGTTCACATGGTGGTTGGGCGAGGTTGGTCTGAGCTGGTTTGGACTGAACTAGTAGACCTTTTTCTCTTTATTTATTTATTTTATTTAAAAATTCCGTCCTTCATTTCTTCTTCATTTTAGCTCCGATTTATGTCAAATTTGATTCATTTTAATCCATAAATCAAACTCTTTGCATTGGTTGAGCTTCTTTCCTACAAAATATAAATAAAAAGCATCAATTCTTAAAATAAATATTAATTAATATATATTTTAATATTTTTTATTAATATATTTATTATATTTATCACACTCCCCCAACTTAAATTTTACTTGTCCTAAAGTAAGAAAAGAAAATTAGAAATATTTATCGACTCAATAAGATGTGAAAGTTTCTTGAAGTTATCATAAGATCAGTTGATACCTGATTAAAGAATTAGAAGATACGTCATTGGATTATTAATTCCATTCCAAATACTGGTTAAGTGAAGAACAAAATTTTAGAGCTTTTCTTTGACCAACTCTTCATTTTTATTGTTTAAATCCTCTATCTTTAGTATGGACTAGAGTATGATTTTTTTTTTATATTTATTATAGCCAATATAATATTTTAATTAATCCCTTAAGCTTTCTATCTGATCCTTGTAATGAGCTTTGGATTAATAACTTTTAAATCAATTGGCTTTAGGACATTAGACGTAAAACATCCTTTGGGCTTACTGACTTGAGACAAATAGACTATGAATTAAAACTAGCTGTATAATAAGTTTCTTTACAATGTCTATTTTTTGATGTGAATATTATTGCTTACTTAAGCAATGAGACTCAGTTACTCGATAGGAGACTAATATTTAGAACTTGCTCTTTTTTCATGTATATTGATATTTTCCACTCATATCCATACAAAGTAGATTCTTTATTGATATATGTATGAAGAAGATTTTAGAATTACTCAAAAATTTATTCTATTCTAAATCTGACCATTTATTAGATTTTCTTAATAATTGAATTCTTAATATTTCAAAAATTCTCTAGACCATTAATCAATCATTACTTAAAATGCCTAATTAACTTCAAATCGACATAAAATTAGGTACATAAGATTAATTATTACCATACTTCAAGACTTAAAATATTTTATTTATCTTTCTCCCAATTTAATTTTCATTATCCTTAATGAAGAAGAAAAATAGAGTGTGATATATAAATAGAAGGAAAAAGAAAATAATTCGTTTGTCTTTTTATATTTCTCGGCTGGACCTGAGCTTTATTTATTCTTCGTTCAGCATGGGTCTGTAATTCTCCTCCTAACTTCGTTCTGAATTTTTTTTAAAAAATAGATAAGCTAAAAATAAAAAAAAAATTAAATGTAAAAGCTAGGTTGTCTTCCAATAAGTGCTAAGTTTAACGTCTTCATCTAGACCTTACGATGGAGTTTTACTTATAATTAATTTTAGTACATCCTTCAGAGTTCCAAAAGGATAAGATCAATTAGGAGGCCTTATCATCATTGCAGTAAAACATTCATGAAATGCTTTGTAATGATTAGACTTGGCCCGGATCAATAGAGTATATTAAGCAAGCATACTATACCAGAATCTATAGTTTTTATAATAACTCGAAAGGGATCAATAGAGTATATTAAGCAAGCATACTATACCAGAATCTATAGTTTTTATAATAACTCGAAAGGGATTGTGTTTGTTGGGCCAAAATTTGAGATGGTGGTTTAGAAATTTCTTCAACTACAGCCTAATCTATCCCAAACCTTTTCTTGGGTATGATATATCTTGGCATAAACTCTTTCTAATCTACCACATGGAACTTTTTTTAAATTAATTTTAAATTTATTTTTATATATTATTTTAATATTATTGATAGATTTTAGAGGCCATGCTCAAAAGTAGTGTCGAATATAGATAAACTAGTCTTAAAATTGTTATCCCCTATTTCAATAATATTCCATCCAAGAGCTTCTTTATGTACTTTGAGAACATCTATAAGTTGGGCTTCCTAGTTAGGTATCACTGGTAGGATGCTAGTGGATGCATCAGAAAGTAATTTCAATTCTAAAATAGTTGGTGGTTCTAACAAGGGAGCTATTGGTGGACTAGGTGAAAACTCAAAATTTTCAATCCAAAGTAGGATGGTTTTAGAGTAAGGTGTATCTATTTGGTCATTTACTTCTATAGTATACCCATCTTCATTAAAATTATCCACTCCAAAATGAGCCAGTAGACAAGGATTTAATGAATCCTGAGAAAAAATTATAGATATAGCTTTCTCTAATGTGTTATTCATTTATGGTTCTTAGGAAGTTTTTATTAATTTTACCATCTTATCAGTTTGTCCTCTTTTTTTGTTAAAAAGAATGGATGATTCTAGGGTATTTAGAAATGGGTCCTATTGGTGTAGAATCTGGTTGATGCCAGATCGAGTTGGAGTTGAAAAAATAGAGGTCACCGTTGGTGATCTGCAAAATAAAGTCCTATCCAGAGTCGGAAGTGATGGCTCTGGCAGGATTCTTTGATGATCAAGTCAGCTCTTCAGGCCAACAGAAATGGAGTGCTTAAAAAATTGAGGAGCAAAGCAATGAGGAGAGGGATTAGAGCTTAGAAAAAATATATCTGAAAGATTCTTTTTATAGATGGAGCATGTAATAAATTAATAGTGACAGCCGTAACCATCTGGTAGTGGACCGCTCAGGTCACGTAAAGTTTGTTATGGAGGATGGTGTCTATTGTCATGATGCGCCAATTAAGAGTGGTGTCCATTGTGGTGACTTGCCAGTCTGTTGGAATTTAATGGTTAAAGTTTGGATGGGATAGCTATAGATGGTGAAAAACTTCACATCATAGTAGTTTGAGAGAGGTTTGAATGTTTTTGAGATCGTCTGTGTGTTGACTAATATTTGCTGTATTAAGAATTGATACTGAGGTCCTTCTAGTGATAGAGAGAAGTTCAACTGGAAGGGGCCCTTTGGATAATTGGAAAAAATCTAGAAGAAGTTCATCCTAGAGGAGTGCAATTGGAGAAGATTATCTGGAAGGAGTGCGCCTGGAGGAGATCGTCCAAAAGCAGTGCTACTAGAGGAGATTGTCTGAAAGGAGTGCGACTGGAGGAGATCGTCCAGAAGTAGTGTGACTGAAGGAGATCATCCAGAAGGAGTATGACTGAAAAAGATTGTTTGGGAGGAGTGTGACTGGAGAAGATCGTCCGAAAGGAATGCGACTGGAGGAGATCGTTCGGAAGGAGTGCGATGGGAGGAGATCGTTTAGAAGACCTGCGACTGAAGGAGATTATTTGGAAGGGACCGAAAACTTTGATGGGAATTTATTTTATCCCCAACACTTGTCCTCCTACTTCTGAGTTCGAATTTTGAATGAAGAAAGTACGAAAAAGCTGCTGCAGTTGAAGTTCTTCAGCAATTTTTTGCTCCTAGGGAGGTTAGATTTTTTGTCTTTTTTTTTTCAAATTGGCGCTACAATTTTTAATGTTGAAAGATTTGAATGAGTAGATTTCCTAAAAAACTCATTCGGCATGGAGCTCCGTGTACGGCATAGTGATTACTTCATCAGGTGGTAGGTATGAGTGGGACATGCGGCAAGCTT
Organism: Cocos nucifera; assembly: GCA_006176705.1. NCBI lineage: Eukaryota > Viridiplantae > Streptophyta > Magnoliopsida > Arecales > Arecaceae > Cocos > Cocos nucifera. The sequence continues at coordinate 481,823 of QRFJ01000750.1, forward strand.
TGGTAGACTAAAGAAGTTCCATAATCATGACTTTCTCTGTCCTCCAACTTTCTATTTAAACCGCTCTCCTTCTTCCTTTGCAGCTTCTCATGGGTTTCTTCTCTTTCTCCTTCCTCCATTTCCATCACCCTGAGTGTCCTTGTTCTTGTTGCCCTCGCTCTCTCGCAACTACTCCGATCGTCAGCATCTTTCTTGATTATTCCTCATCCTCCTGATCTTCTTTCTAAGCGTTATTAGGTCAGTCTCTCATCTCTGTCCTTTTGATTTCTAGATTTCTTGCATTCTTCGGATTTCATTGAGTTTTGTTCTTCATTTTTGGATTTCCACTGCTTCATTTTCCTAAGCTTTTTCAGGAGATTTTGTTTGATTTGATCGAATCTTGATGTTGTCCGAGGTTTCTTGGTCTTGTAGTTCTAAGAGTTTGACTGACCCGAACCCTAATAGCCCTAGGACTAGAATGGAAACTGAACCCAGGGCAGCACCTTGGCCTGACTTCATTTTGGGGACCATTCTATGCTCCTTGACTGTCGAAGACTTGTCGATAGTCAGGATCCAGTACGGGATGCCCATCGAGTATGAGCTGAAACTTTCTAGACCAAGTGGTTGATCTTGTGCTCCCCCTCTAGGTCGGTTCTACTTATATTTGGAGGCCTTTCATGCTGGATTGAGGCTTCCTCTTTCCATCTTTATCGTAGCTCTTTTTTCGATTTTTGAATATCTCCTTAGCCATTGTAGTTCCAAACTCCTTTAAGTTTATAATAGGATTTCTTGCCTTTTGTATATCTACAGAAGTCTAGCCTACCATTTTGCTCTTCCAAACCTTTTTCACCTTTAAGCGTCACCCTACTGCAAAGGACTGGTGGTATGTTTCACCTCAGTCCAACAAGAAGGGGTTGCTCAAGGGTGCTCCCTCATCCATCCGTAACTGGAAGGTGAGTTTATTTTTGTTTCCTTCCCAATCTTGAATTTAGGACTTCCACCCTAGGGGTATCTAAGGGATTCAGTCCACTGAGCCCTGAGTTTAGAGAAAGAGGATCAAGAGTTGGTTAATAAGATCAAAGGTCATCGAACTCCCTTGGTGTCTGAGCTAATAAAGGAGCAAACCTTGTTCAATCTTGACTTCAGCCCTCTGAGCCCGACAGGTAAATGGCCGAAGTCGATGGGCTAGTCCTTTTTTTTTCTTTTCTTTTCTAACTGTATTTTTTCTTTATGATAGAGATGGTTGCTAAAGTTGTCAAGATACTTTTCAAAGGGCTCCAGGCTCACAAAAGAAAAGATACCATGCCAAGCGAGCCAAGTAAGAAAGCAAGGATGGACGTCCCCAACTCTGTGGTGCTTGTCGATGCCGCTTTCACCATCGGGACCGTCGTGGCCATCGAGGTTTTCTCAATCGTTGAGGTTCCCCAAATGGCCGAGGCTCCCCCCATAGTTGGGGCCGGGTCTCCAATGCTATCGAGTCCTTCCGTCGAGGCCCAAATCCTAGAGGGTCCTTCCCAAGAAGAAAAGAGGGCGAAGAGAAGAGGGTAAAGGGGGCTATGAGAAAGTCCTGACGCAAGGTTTGCCGCGATGGGCCAAACAGCTCCGAAGAAGAGTTGGGGGAGAACCCCTTCCATAACCGCCAAATCATCAGAGGTTTGGTCGATGGATTCATCATAGCTGAGGTTGTAGATTGGATCATCGATGTGGATGTCGACCAACGTACTTGGGATTCGCTCGAATCCTTCCTTGAGGCAATTACTCCTCTTTTCCCCCTTTTTTTTATTGCTTCCTCATCCGTGCAACTTTCCTCATTGCATTCATGTGTGCACATCCTTGTAGATGGGCCATCAACTGCTTGGTTACATCAAATCGTTGGACCGCTCGAAATCGGAGCTGGCAAGGGTTTCGGAGGGTTGCCAGGCCGATGTCGAGCATCTGCTGAAGGAGATGGATGAGGTCGGATGCTTCTTAAGGAAGAAGTCCCTCGAGGTCGAGGGTCTCGAAGAAATACTTCGCAGGGAGAAGGAAATATCGACGGAGCTAAAAGCTGCTTTGGCCTTGAAAGAGGAGTGGAGGAAAAAGATTAAGGTCGAGTTAGCCGAGCTGAAGGAACAGATCTCGAGGCAGATCTCTGAAGTAATGGCCCGAGCAATAGAGGAGTTTAAGGTCTCCTCCAAGATGAGTTACTTGAACATTGAGTTCAGCTGGAAGGTCTTTCAGAAGGGGTTTGAACTCTGTGAAGATCGGATAGCTAGCAAATTTTTTGAGCTCAACCTCGACTTTTTATATGATGGGGCCTCTAAAGAAGCCATAGGTCCATCTGCTACTCCAACCGACCTCCCGCCTACTCAGCCAGGTGCCGCCTCCCTTCTGACCTCTTCTGTTCCTGCTCCCATCGAAGATCCTTTGCCGATCGAGGCTGCACCAGACTCTCCCGCTGTTCCTCCAGAGGTTTGAGACCTCCTGTCTTTGTATTTTCTTTTTTATTTTTCTTATTTTCCTTTAATGAAGAAATATTTTGATTAATGAAAGGTAAATTTATTTTTGAAGGCGGTCCTCTTCTCTTCTTTTCGAGGTTTGAGACATCCTATCTTTGTATTTTCTTTTTTATTTTTCTTATTTTCCTTTAATGAAGAAACATTTTGATCAATGAAAGGTAAATTTATTTTTGAAGGCGGTCCTCTTCTCTTCTTTTCTTTCTTCTTCTACCCTTTTTTTTTGTAGATGGTCTTGTGGACCTTGATTTTATAATGAACCTTGACTTCAATGAAGTAACGTTTTCTTTAATCATCATTTTGCTTTGTCTAGGTTCAAAGTTTATTGATTCCTTCATTGTCCTTGCCTCATCTTTCATCAAAATAGTCATGGATAAGTGTTCTCCTTCTATCGAAGATCTTTATCCATGTCAGGAATGAGGTTCCCCTCTGTTCCTAATACAGTTGGTTTTTCTTTGTCCTCCCATCAGGATGAGATTTTTCTCCTGTTCCTGACGAGGTTGATTTTTTCTCAATCGAATCAAGGTCTTCCTTCTATCTTAGGCAACTGGAGGTCTTTATTCATGTCAAGATGAGGTTCTCTTCCTATTCTTGATGAGGTCATTTTTTTTCAGTTGGATCGAGGTCTTCCTCCTGCCTTGGTTAACCAGAGGTCTTCATTTCACTTAAGTTAGGATGAGGTTCTCCTCCTGTTTCTAATAAGATTGTGGGGGCACAAAAGGGTCATTGAAAGGACCTCTCCTTCCCTCCTGGCTGAAGTAATTGGAGGTCTTCATTTTGCTCAAGTTAGGATGAGGTTCTTCTCCTATTCCTAATAGAACTGTGGGGGCACAAAAGGATCATTGAAAGGGCCTCTCCTCTCCTCCTAGTTGAAGTAACTGAAGGTCTTCATTTTGCTCAAGTTGGGATGAGGTTCTCCTCCTGTTCCTAACAGAGCTATGGGGGCACAAAAAATATCTTTGAAAGGGCCTCTCCCCTCCTCTTGGCTTAAATAACCAAAAGTTTTTATTTTGCTCAAGTTAGGATAAGGTTCTATCCCTGTTTCTAACAGGACTGTGGGGGCACAAAAGGATCGTTGAAAGGTCCTCTCCCCCATCTTGGCTTAAATAATCAGAGGTCTTTGTTTTCATTTAAGAATGAAGTTTGGTTAAATCATTTTCTATCATTACATGATTTTGCACTAAAAGATAGAGATATTGAAAAGAGAGAATTTGACTAAAGTAAGATTACTGGTAATACACCCGCAAGTTCTTCGAATTTCAAGGTTGCGGTTGTGTTGCCCCTCCAAGCTCCTTCAGATAATAAGTTCTAGACTGTAGGACCTCCTTGACTTTGTATAGATCTTTCTAATTTGGTGTGAGCTTTTCTTGGTTCTGAGGTTGTGAAATAGCTACTCGCCGAAGTACCAAGTCTTCCACTTTGAATATCTTGCCTCTGACCTTGGAGTTTGTTGCTTAAGGATGGCCACCCAAGGGGGGATGAATTGGATGTTTTAAAAAATTTAATTATTAATTTAGCTGAATTTTAATATTGAATGCTTGGTGAAATAATGTAAAATTTAAGTATAGAATGAGAGCAATAAAAATAACATAATACAAGCACAAGAGACCAAGCTTTTATAGTGGTTCGGCACCAACCTTGGCACCTACGTCCACTCCTCAAGTGAATCACTTGAGAGTTCAACTATAATCACTCAATTGATTATAGTTCGATTATTTTTCTTGGACTCACAATCCAACTTGATTGGTTTTGACCTAGGCTCACCAACTACAACATCTACAATGATTGTTTTCCCAGGCTAACAATCAACCTCAATTGATTTTGATCTAGGTTCACCAATCAAACCTTTACAACGTCCAACTTTAGGCTTGGACCAATCCCAAATTTCTCATCCCAAGAAACTTGTAAATAAATACAACACAATCACACTATGAAAAGAAGTTTAGAAAGAAAAACTCAATGAAGTCCAAAGAAGAAGAGTTTGGAAGATGGAAGGCTTGATTGCTTCGCACTTCTTCTTGAATGGTTGAGAGAAGTTGGTGATGCTCTTCAATGCTTGCATCTTGGCTTCTCTCACTTTGAGGATGATTAGAAGGATAGAGAATCTTCAAAAAAATAAATCCTTTCCTTCACTTGATAGCTCTCACAATGAATGCACTTGGTGTAGGCTTGAAGGCTCTTGAATATTGGTTGCAAAAAATCTTTTTTGAAGTTCTTAAATGTCCCTTATATATTCCAAGACCTTCCCACCACTCTAAAATCTCTGAAGAAGCTACATTTAATGTCCTAACCGTTGGACATGAAAATCTAATCATTGAAAAAAAGTTGGGAATAAAAAAGTGCAATTCTGGAAAAAACTAGCCATTACAGTGACTTAGTCCACTAACCTTCTTTGATTTAGTCGACTAAATTCCCCTGCACCTCAACTTCAATCTTTTCTGTGCTTTCTGTCTTTTGTAGTCTTCTGAGACTTAATCAACTATGTCTCCTAGATCCAAAAATCTTATTTTTCTGTACTTTCTATCTTTGCTATTTTCTGAGACATAGTCGACTAACCTTTAATCTTAGTCGACTAAGATGCGTGCCAAGCATGCCATTTAGATTTTAACAGCCTTTCTTCTCCAATTTCTTTTATAGACTAGACTTGCTTCTTAAACTAAATTTATCTCTCATTAACCATTCTTTTTATGATGTGTAAAGTCTTAATTTTCTTCAAAAGCTTTTTGATTGATGATGATTCATTTGATTGATGGAAGTCACTTACATCAGTATAACTGCTTGAAATTTAACTACACATCTTCAAAAATAATATTAGTAACTTAACAAATTATATTCAAATACTTTTGTTATCATCAAAATCAATCCAAGGATCAACAATCTCCTCCTATTTGATGATGACAAAATCTTTTGAGTATACTTTTCTTTCAAATGTCAAAATAACTTTTATGCAATCAATTTATATGCAATATATTCATATATGCTATATCAAATTTTATATGCTCCCCCTGAATATAATCACTATGTTCAAATTGAGTTTTAATTTTTGTATTTACTCTCCTTTAATGTGTACCAATTGATTCTTGAGGTTTCAAAATACATCTTCTCATATTTGGATTAATTAAATGCTTGAAATGAGCTCTTTTATATTGAATTTTCAGATTATATTTATATTATCCTTCTCCTCCTTTTTGTCATTATCAAAAAGATAGCTATTATCAATCAAGAATTATACATCAAACAATACAAGACATTGAAGAAGGGAAATAAGAAGTTCCATTCATATATGTAAGCAAAAGTTTAAGCATGAATATAAGGCCAAGTAGGCATACATCAAAATATCAAAAGGAGCTTAAACCATTACCAAGTACAAAATAGGTTTTAAGCTCAAGGGTATGCAACGATAGGATGGCCTAATCTAAGATAGAAATATGATGACTCTAGGAGGATGGATCCACAGCAGTTTAGTGATGATGCCTGACAAGCGTACATTCCATAGCAAGCTCTACCAAAGCTGAAAGTCGATCAGATATCTCATCAACCACTCAATGCATAATATCTGTAATATGATCCTCCTCAAGGCGGACAGAGCATGCAGGCCGAACAGATGGACCTACAAATCTCAACACAGGCTCAGACACTGGTATGGGCTCCTCTTCATCATCAACTTTTGTCCACTATCCATTTATTTTTTTGAAACCCATCCTCTTCAAAGAGGTTTCATCATATGTGTCAAAGTGCTTCATCTCCTTGAATGATTTGAAGAAACAAGATCTAGAATTTCAGGGCTAGATCTTGAAACATTTTCTGGATCAGCAGCGGAATACTCTAAATTAATCTAATTAATTCTAAATATCAGATAATCTCTAGATCTAAGATAATATTATATAATTATTGCATGGCATTTAAATCTAAAATAAAAGATAAATAATAAGAAAAGGTTGATTACATCAACCTAGATCTACACTACATCTCATGCATGTATGAAAAAATAATAGATCAGATCTATTACCTGAGCGAGTTAGACGTTCTATCTCGCTGATTTGGGCTTGATGATGAAGTTGCAAGTCATACACATGTTCGGCCTCTAGGAGTCATCCACACGAGCCCATGATGATGATCAAAAATTTAGATGCTGAAAATCAGCACAGTATGCTAGTACTGCACTGATCTTTCTTCGATGGTTGATCAGATGCCTTCTTTCTTCTAGATTGGACTCTTCCAAAGAGGAGAAGGAGGAGAAGAGGTTTTAGATATGAGACACTCTCAGAAAACCCAAGGAAGAAGAAAGAGATGAACACAGCAATCCTAGAAGAAGATCCTCTTCTTCTTCTCTTTGCTCTCACCTAGACACCTAATTTTGTGTCTATTGAATCTCAACAACCAGAGGTTCTCTCTCCCTGAATTTTACACACCTCAAAGCCCTCTCAAAGATCTATAACCCACAAAAATTTTAAACTAAAATTTATTTAAAATATATAAAAAAAAGAAGAGTTCTTATCTCGGTCAAATACTAGACAAGAAAAGATCAAACAGGGCAAGTCAAGGGGCGCCCAACTCTTGGGCGCCCCCCTCCATAATTTTTGGCATGTACCAGAAAGGAATCCAATATCAAAAGAGGTTTCTCATGTGGAATAAGAGAGAAATTAATTGGGTGAGGGGGCGGCATCTTTTGGGAAGAGTTTGGATTTGTTAGGATTCTGTCTCATAGAATCCAATATCAAAACAAACTCCTTCTTGGTCTTCTACCCAATTACCATATGAGAAAGAGAGGGAGAGAGGGGGCATACGTGAAGATCAGGAAGGAAGGGATTTTTTATGAAAAATACCAAAAAAAATAGGCATGGGGGGTGTTGGGACTAAGGTAGCACAAGGAGGGATCCTAGTCTTACTAGGATTCTATTTATGACTTGGTTAAAGTGGTTTCTTAAACCAAATTAAATCAAAACCAACTCAACAAAATTAAATTAAGTTATAACCTAATTAGTGATTCAATTAAATTAGATTAAATTAGATTTAATTTTAATTTAATTTTTTAATCAAATTAGAAAATTGGGTTGATCTAAGTCCTAGTTAGACTAGGACTAGTTTTTTCTTGCACTTGACTTATCTAATAAGTCAATTAAACTTGATCCAATCAAGCCCAAACTAAATCTAATTAAATCATATTTAATTAAAATTAATCTCAGCACTATGACTTAAATAAATTAAATTAATTAGCAATCAAATTGCTAATCAATCCTCTTGCAACACTTGCACTAGGTTAAACATCAATCTTATTGATTGTTTAATCTTGGAATGATTCTCAATCATTGATCAACCATCCGATCAGATCGTGAGCTCTAATGTGTATGACCTCATAGATCTGAACCTAAGCCAATAGCATAGAAATAAATTTATATACCAATCAAAGTGATCATCTAGCAATGATACCCGATGGTTGGATAGGTCGAATGTACAGAACACCATCCTTAGAATCCATGTGAATATAGTTTCCACATAATTCATCCCTTTGATCAAAATACTTGTAGGACACCTCAGAGTTCAACTGTCAACTCTGATCAGATTGTCCACATTATATTTCAAAATATCAAATCTATCTGATGGATTATCCTGACCAAAGTTTTATTATATTGAAATACAGTGATACATTCTTGTACAACTCTTAGAGTGGTCAATTCCATCTTGATCACACACCAACTTTGCAAGTACTTGACTGTGCATAAAAGCCATCCATTACTAAATTAGAAATTCAGTTAGTCCGGTACCAAAGCACCGTGATTTGCTTGCAAGTCACTAAGGTGATCTCAGGTCAAAGAAACACTTATACCTATATCCCATCAGAGACATCCTCGATAGTGGAATGCTCTAGAGTTGGTCACGTTCCATGACGATGTATCCATACATCTGACCTATATGCCATACCAGTGTCTCCACACTCTTTGATTAAGAGGACAATCAACTTATATGGCATATAGTGATCTATGCTCGATAGACGCTATCATCATATTTAATAGTCTATCATTTGATCGTGAACTGATTTAAGGACTAATCGATAAATCTTCTCTTTATCGAAACTAAATAGTCCTAAGAACTTCATCACAAAAATGAAGTTCGTTAGAAGATGAAGACTTGTGATGAAAAACATGCCAAAGTATTTTATTTATCAATGATCAATTACATATATAAAGTAGCTTAACCATTAACAGGCTAACGATTGGCTTTTGGGACATAATTCCCAACAACTCTCACTTATCCTAAATCCATTCGGCACAGTATCTAATACCCATCTTCAACTTATGATTATCAAACTCTTTGATTACCAGGACTTCAGTGAAGGGGTCAGTGAGGTTCTCCTTTCCATCGATCTTCTGAAGGTCGACGTCACTACGATCCATGATCTCATGGACTAGATGGAAGTGGTACAAAATGTGTTTTATCCATTGGTATGCCTTCGATTCTTTTTCTTGAGCTATGGTGCCAGTGCTGTCGAAGTAGAGCAGGACTGGACCATCAATAGAGGATGCTACTTCGAGCTCGATGATGAACATCTTTAGCCACACAGCTTTCTTTGCTACATCTGATGCTGCCATGTGCTCTGCTTCACAAACAAAGTCTGCCACTGTATGCTATTTGAAACCTTTTCAGTAGATGGCTCCACCATAAAGTAAAGATATACTCCGACATGCTTCTGTTGTCATCATGGTCAGATTGAAAGCTGAAGTCTGTAAATTCCATCAGTTTCAGATCTGACTCACCATAAATCAACTATTGGTTCTTAGTATTTCTCAAATACTTAAAGATAGTTTTAACCACCTTCTAGTGATTTTCTTAGGGTCAGACTGATATCTACTCACCACTCCTAGTGAATATGCCATGTTCGGTCTTGTACATGTCATTACATATATGATAGATCCTAATACCGAAGCATATAGGATTCTACTCATATGCTCTCTCTCTTTAGGAGTTGTCAGACAATCCTTCTTAGAGAGTGGAATTTCTTGACCTATCAGGAGATAGTCCTTTTTGGAATTCTCCATGCTGAACCTCTTCAGTACAGTTTCTATGTACGTGGACTAAGATATACCAAGCATCCTTTTAGATCTATCTCATAGATCTTCATCCCTAGGATGTAGGATGCTTCACCTAAGTCTTTCATGGAGAACTATGATGACAACCAGACTTTTATTTCCTATAGTACAGCGATGTCATTTTCGATTAAGAGAATGTCATCCACATACAAAATAAGGAATACCACTGTTAGACCATTTGTCCATTTATAAATGCAGGTTCTTCTCCATTCTTAATGAAGCCACTCATTTTGATCACTTTATCAAAATGCATGTTCCAACTCTGAGATGCTTGCTTCAATCCATAAATGGATCTCTGAAGCCTGCACACCTTGGACTTATCTGTGGATGTGAACCCCTCAGATTGTATCATATATACCTCTTCGGTCTGCTCTCTATTTAGAAAAGTTATTTTCACATCTATCTGTCAGATCTTATAGTCCAGGTGGATAGATATTGCAAGCATTATCCGAATGGATTTGAGTATTGCCACTGAAAAGATTGTCTCATCATAGTCAATAACATAACATTGACGATATCCCTTGGTAACCAGATAGACTTTATAGATCTCCACTTTTCCATCTACACCTCTTTTCCTTTTGAATACCCATTTACACCCAATGGGTTTAACCCCTTCAAATGGATCAACTAATGTCCATACATCGTTGACCTTCATGGAATCCATTTTGAATCTCATGGCTTCTAACCATTTCTTAGAGTCGGATCTCTACATAGCATCCATATAAGTGATCGGATCCTCATCGTTCTCATCGAGTTCGATGAGATCACCATCCTAGATCAAGAACCTATAGTATCTATTTGGATGGCACGGTACTCTATCAGATCATCTTAATGGTGCGGGTTCACTAAGCTTCAAATCTGATCTGATCAAATCTAATTCAGGTTCAGCATTCTATGTCTGACTTTTTACCTATTAAACTTCATCAAGTCAACCTTAGAGGCAACACTTCCTTCACTAAGGAACTTTTTTTCTAAAAAGATTGCCCTAAGATTGACGAACATCTTTTGTTCATCAGCATGGTAGAAATAGTATCCTTTGATATCTTTGGGGTATCCTATAAATACGCACTCATCAGACTTAGGTCTAAGTTTATCTATAATTAATCGTTTGACATAAGCCGGGCACCCCCAGATCTTGAGGTGTGAAAGTGCTGGCTTACGTCTTATCCATATCTCATATGGAGTTTTAACCACAGATTTACTTGGAATCCTATTTAAAAGATAGTAAGTCAATTCGAGTTCATATCCCTAGAGGGATATCGGCAAGCTGGCAAAATCCATCATGGATCGGACCATGTCTAAGAGAGTCCGATTTCTTCTTTCAGATACACCATTATACTATGGTGTTCCTGGAGGAGTCCATTGGAAGAGAATCCCATTCTCTCTTAGATATGTGAGAAACTCATCGAAAAGGTATTCCCCTCCTCGGTCAGATCGAAGAGTTTTAATACTCTTTTCAGTTTATTTTTCTACTTCACTTCAAAATTGTTTGAACATTTCAAAAGAATCCGACTTATGTTTCATCAAATAGACATATCCATATCTAGATAAATCATTTATGAAAGTGATGAAGTAGATATATCCACCTTTGGCACTTATGCTCATTGGTCCACATACATCAGTATGTACTAGACCTAAGAGCTCAGTGGCTCTCTCATATTTTTTAGTAAAAGGTGACTTGGTCATTTTATCAAGAAGACAAAATTCATAGATTGAAAGTTATTCATAATCACTAAGTTTGAGGATACCCTCTTAAGCCAACCTGCTTATATGACCTAGCCTATAGTGCCATAAGTAGATATCTGTCACATTATCTAATCTAGGTTGTTTGCTAGTTGAATAGACTATATTAATAGGTTGTGATAACATATGTTGGGGATAAACCCCGCTCCTGCCGAAGTCAAGTTCGGTGCCTAGCCTGATGCGGCCAGTAGCCACGGAAGAGTTTTAGCAAATAGGTCTTGGTCGAACTGTTACAGTCGGCCCTCAATGGTCGAGCTCCTTCAAACTCTCCAGCGGTCGAGCTCCTTCGGACTCCCCAGCGGTCGAGCTCCTTCGGACTCCTAGCGTCCAGACCGAACCCCTTCAAATGATTGAGCTACTTAGCGGCCGAGCTCCTTGGACTCCCAGCAGTCGGGCTTTAGCCAAACTCAACCGTCGAGCTTCAGTCAGACTCCCGCAAGAACTGAACTCTCTCCATGTCGTTCCAGCCAGGCGCCTGCAGGAGTCGAACTTCTTCCGAGCTTCCCCTTCGGCCAAACTCCTCCATAAATCCAAGCTCCCCTGGATGAAATATCGCCATCAGTCTGCGATAGACGACGAGATCGGACGACATGGCCATCATTACTGGCGACACCACTCTCTCCGTAACCAACCCCATGTGGCCCATGACCTATCGGTATGGCTGTCACTATCCGCCTGACGATGCCTTCCTCTTTGTACCGAACTTCATGCGGCCTCAATGGCTCTTTGCCAGGTGGTATGGCCGTCATCATCAACTAAGCTCCACCTATAAAGGACCCTCTAGATACGCTAATCTCTAACCTCTCGGATCTTTGAGCTCTCCTCTTCTTCTCCAAGCTCCGAAACTCATTCTTGAGTACTCCATTCCTGTTGACCAAAGCTGACTTGATCGTCGGAGGGTCCTATCGAAGCCACCCCCCCAACGGCTCTGGATGGGATTTTGTTTTGCAAGTCTCGACGGTGACCTCATCGGCCTCCACTCCAGTAGATTTCGGTGACGATCAGATTTTGCATCAACAGATTGATGCTGGAGGAAGGAAACGAACCTTCGAGGTTCCCTTATTCTTAAAGGAGTGCTCGACGATGATTTTTCTCTTTCCTCTTCAAAGATCTCCCTCTTCTCTCCCGAAGAGAAAATGCCTCCGAGGAGAGCTTCGACTCGGTGCTCGGTGGCCTCCACGGCCCGATCCCATCCACATCCATCTGTTCCTGCTTCAGCCCCGATAGCTCGGGTTCCACCTGTACCCACGGTGGATGTGAAGCAGTTCGACCAGTTTGTCCGATAGGTCCATGGCCTCACGAAGGCATTGCAAGCTATACAGCAGCCCCCGGTGGTGACTCCATCAGGAAACCCACAATCGAAATATCGAAAATCGACCCCAAGGAAGAGTACCAGGGCCAACGTACCTGTCGCCCCTGAGAAGGAGAAACAGAGAGCCGAGGATCCATGTTCGGATCATAGTTCTCTCCTAGCGGAGACCTTCCCCATTTATAGTCGGAAGCCCTCCAAGATCTACAACCAAGACGATGCCCTCGATCGCAGACTGTGGGAGATGGACCGATAGATTGAAGAGATCGACCACGTCGCCCCAGCTCATCATGTTGACGTCCATGCTGAACCTTCTTTCTCTCTCCGAATTATGCAAGAATCCATTCCATCGAACTTTGAGCTCCCTCAACTCGAAAGCTATGATGGAACTTCTGATCCGATTGATCATCTGAAGGCCTTCCGTGCCATGATGCTACTCCATGGTGCTTCAGACGCCATACTGTGCCGAGCTTTCCCATCTTTCTTAAAGGAAGTAGCTAGAAACTGGTACTCGGCATTAAAATCGAGTATGATCTTCTGTTTTGACCAGATGAGCAGTCAGTTCGTGGCTCACTTCGTCAGCAACCGACGTTTGCGCTGAGGATCGGATTGCCTGATGAGTGTCAAGCAGAAGCGGGGGGAATTCATCCGGGCTTACGTCATTCGATTCAACACCGCAGCATTGGGGGTCCGGGATTTGGACCAGTCTGTTGCGATGGCCGCACTTAAGGGCGGCCTTCAGAAAAATGACTTGCTGTTCTCCCTGAAAAGAAAGTATCCAATGGACTTCGCCGATCTGCTGGCTCAGGCTGAGAGATATGCCCGCATGGAAGAAGCCTTCAATTTGAAGGACGAAGAAGCCTTAAGAGAGTGGCTGACAGACGATGGAGAGCCGAGCGGAGTCGGACCACGCTCATGAAAGCAGGTGGGCCCAAACTCCTTAAGCTCATCGTCAAGAAAGTCTGGACAAAAGAAGCAGAAAGTTTGGCGCAAGCGAGGGCGGAACGAAGTTCTCCCGTGGAATGAAGTTCGGCGTAACTGAGGCCGAACTCCACCTCGAAGCTCATCATCGGAATGAAGTTCGGTGCGAGCAAGGCCGAACTCCCCCCTCAAACCTCATCATCGAAATGAAGTTTGGTGCAAGTGAGGCCGAACTTCCGCTCGAGTATGTCACGAAGGAAGCCCCGACAAAGGGGCATGAAGTTCTCCCGTAGGTTTCAAAAGGAGATGGAATGAAGTTCGGCTGCATCCACGATCTCTCCAGCGCGAGCAAGGCCCAAACTTTTTGAGCTCACCACTAAGGAAGCTCCGATAGAAGGGCGCGAAGAAGCCCTCCTCCCAAAAGGTCCCACGACCACGCCCCCCTCAACGCTCCTCAAACTCAAATTCTCATCAACTACCAAGACCATAAGGGTTACGGTCTTTTCCAAACAAGCGCGATCGAAGCAAGTACTGCCTCTACTATCGTAACCATGGTCACAACACTAAAGAATGCATGCGGCTATGAGATGAAATTGAGGAGCTCGTCAGAAAGGGGCAGTTGGGTAAATTCCTTCGACGCCAGCCTAAAGCAGGAGAAGATCGGCTAGGGACGCTACCGTAACCAGAAATGACAAGGTCGGCCGCCCCACGACATCATCAATGTTACTCTAAATTGAGAAGGCCAGCATGAGATAGAGGAGGTCGTCCAGCCCGGGACTTACTATCGAAGAGAACCTGGAGGAGCAACGCCCCCACGATCCTGAAATGGGAATGTGCTGCGAATGACTTTCCCTCGGTAAAATTCTCCCCCAATAAATAATATTATCTCTAGGTGCAAAAGCTATGTGATGATAGGGAAGAAGCAATCGATAGTTGCCACGTTAGGAACAGGAGGAGAACCTCATCCTAACGCGAGCAAAGTCGAAGGCCTCGTTCACAAAGGACGAGATGGAGGGAGACGGACGATGGTCCGAATGTGCCCCCACAGCCCGTTAGGAACAGGAGGAGAACCTTGTCCTAACGCGAACAAAGTCGAAGACCTTATTCACAAAGGATGAGATGGGGGGAGAGGCACGGACGACGGTCCGTATGTGCCTCCACAGTCCGTTAGGAACAGGAAGAGAACCTCGTCCTAATGCGAGCAAAGTCGAAGGCCTCATTCACAAAGGATGAGATGGGGGAAGATGGACGATGGTCCGAATGTGCCCCCACAGTCTGTTAGAAATAGGAGGAGAACCTCATCCTAATGCTAGCAAAGTCAAAGGCCTCGTTCACAAAGGATAAGATGGGGGGAGAGGCACGGATGATGATCCATATGTGCCCCCACAGTCCATTAGGAATAGGAGGAGAACCTCATCTTAATACGAGCAAAGTCGAAAGTCTCATTCACAAAGGATGAGATGGGGGGAGAGGTGCGGACGATGGTTCGTATGTGCCCGTTAGGAATAGGAGGAGAACCTCGTCCTAACGCGAGCACCCGCATCAAACTCGGCCAAAGAAGATAAGATCTCCCCCGAGCGATCGAGCCAACCTCGACTAGAGAACTTCAACTTTAATCTCGGCCAGAGATAAGATCTCCTCCGAGCAGCCGAGACAACCTCAGTCAGAGATAAGATCGGAGACAACCTCATCCTGAGATCAAATCTCTCTCGGGCGTCCGTATTAGCCTCGACTGCTGGAGACAATATCGCCCCGAGGAGCTCAACCTCTGACCTCGATCGCAGCGGACGAAGTCTACCTCAACCTCGATCAGAGATGAGATCTCTCCTGGGCTTCAACTTCGACATCTACTTTAGCGGAAGATGAGATCTCCCCCGAGTTTCAACTTGAGCCAGCATGAAGATCAGAAGAGAACTTTGATAGTCGCCTTTTCTGCACTCCCTTCCTTCGAGTTTTGAACTCGGGAGTGGGGGGCTACTATTGGGGATAAACCCCACTCCTACCGAAGTTAAGTTCGATGCCTAGCCTGATGCGGCCAGTAGCCACGGAAGAGCTTCAGCGGACGGATCTTGGTCGAACTATTACAGCCGACCGAACTGTTTAGCGGTCGGGCTCCTTCGGACTCCTCAACGGTCGAGCTCCTTCGAACTCCTCAATGGCCGAGCTCCTTCGGACTCCCAGCATCCGAATCGAACCCCTTCAGCCGGCCGAGCTACTTAGCGACTGAGCTCCTTGGACTCCCAGCAGTCGGACTTTAGCTGAACTCAACCGTCGAGCTTCAGTCAGACTCCTGCAAGAGCTGAACTCTCTTCGTATCGTTCCAGCCAGGCGCTTGCAGGAGCCGAACTTCTTCCGAGCTTCTCCTTCGGTCGAACTCCTCCACAAGTCCAAGCTCTCCTGGATGAACTGTCACCATCAGTCTGCGATAGGCGATGAGATCGAACGATATGGCCGTCATTACTGGCGACACCACTCTCTTCGTAACCAGCCTCATGCAGCCCATGACCTATCGGTATGGCTGTCACTATCCGTCTGACGATGCCTTCCTCTTCGTACCAAACTCCATGCGGCCTCAACGACTCTCTGTCAGGTGGTATGGCCGTCACCATCAACTAAGCTCCACCTATAAAGGACCCTCCAGATACGCTAATCTCTAACCTCTCGGATCTTTGAGCTCTCCTCTTCTTCTCCAAGCTTCGGAACTCATTCCCGAGCACTCCATTTCTGTTGACCAGAGCTGACTTGATCATCGGAGGGTCCTGCCAGAGCCACCCCCCACCAGCTCTGGATGGGACTTTATTTTGTAGGTCCCCGATGGCGATCTCATCGACCTCCACTCCAGCGGATTTCGACGACGATCAGATTCTGCGTCAACAACATATATACACCATTATTCAATTGTCCACAGAAAGTAGTAATACCATTCATAATGACATTACAAACTCACTTCTTTATTAAAATTTCATAATTATTCATGGCCAAAAGGTCTACAAAAATGATATTTAAAAAGAAACTAGGATAGAAATGACAATCACTAAGAGCAATGGTATGAGATTCAAATACAAGTTTCAAAATTTCTAAAGCTAGAATTGAAACTGGTCATCCATCTCCAATGTTCAGGAATGTTTCACCCTGCTTGAATCTTCTACTAACGTGTAACCACTGCAATGAATTACAAATATGATAAGAACTTTTGGTATCCAATACCCAGTCAGTAATTTCATAAATAGAAAAAATTACAAGAAGTTATCATATAAATATCGTACCCAGCAATAGCTTGCTTCTTCCTCTGCCTATTCGGATCTAGGGAGGTAATGTACTAAGGATAGTTCCTCATCCAGTGCCCCCACTTCTTGCAAAAAAAGCATTCAACTTGACTCTTATCGAGCTTGATTTTTCTGGTCTAGCCCTGCATAGATGTCCTAGCCTGAACTTGCACCTTCTTAGCTTTCTTCTTCTTGTTCTTCTTCTCTTTTCCAAAGGGTCGAGAATAAGAAGATGAACCTCCTACTAAGTTCACCGACTTCTTATGGTGCTGGTGATTCTTCTCAAAGTTTTAAAGTAACCCCAGCAACCCATGGTAGTCAACTTTAGGCTTTGACATTCTATAATGTGTAAGAAATGGGAGATAAGACTTGGGTAGCGAGTTTAGTATTGTATCTTTTCCAAGCTGTTTGTGCAAGAAAAAGCCAAGCTTGCTCAAGCGTTCTATCAGCTTAATCATGTATAGTACATGATCAGTCAGACTCAACCGCCGAGCTTCAGTCTGCCAAAGCTTGCATTAGACACCATCAAAAATGGCCAGGTAAGTTGGCTGACAATTAAAGACCATTGGTCTAATTTATCTTAGACTCCAACTGGTTTAATTAGTTTTAACTAGATCAATCTAACAGTTCATGCTAGATCGCGTAGCCAAAAATCAAGTCCATCTTAGGTCTCGTTAAAGATATGGACTTGACCAACTACAACTATTGTAATTGATCTAAAGAATCCTTGACCTAATCTAAGACAACAATTGATTAGATTTAGTCAATTCTCTAATTAAGTCTTTTTTTTAATTTAATCTTAGGTCTAACCCAATTAATGAACCTAATCTCCACTAACCCATTTAATCCAATGTGTTATGATTTGTATCTTAGGATCTTTAATTTACAATCCTAGATCCTAATCAAACAACTTTTTAATTCTTAATTAAGTTTTGGGCTGAGGGTTGGGGTTCAACTTTTTTAAAATAATTTTTATATTTATAAATTATTTTTGCAACATGGTTCTACTAACCAAGTTGCATGTTTGATTCATAATCAATATGCAAGTAAGAAAAGCATAAAACTACTTTAGATCTAATTTAAATAAGTTCATGTAATTAAAATAATTTCAACATCAATCAATCATAAGTCAACTTAGATCAAATCTAACATATTTATGATGATTAAAATTAGATAAAAATATTTTTAATTAGATCATAAAATTTTTTATATTTAATCTAAAATTTTATGACCAAAGTTTTAGATTAGCACGTACTAAGATAATCTTTTCACTGTAAGGGATAAACCTTACAACAGGACAATCTTATAAGATCAATCCAGGCAATCTAAAATTTTATTTTTATATTTAAAATTTTTTAAAATTAAATAAATCATAAATAATATTAGATCATATCTAATAAATTTATGAATAATATTAAATCTATACGAACTAGGACAACCTTTGCACTGTAAGGGGTAAATCTTATAGCAGGACAATCTTAAAGCAGTTCGTATGATCTAAGATTTTAATTTTAAATTTAAATATTAGATTATTAATTAGATCTAATTTAAAAATAATCTAAGTATGCATCAATAATCATATAATAATTAATCTGACTCTAATATTAATTGAAGGAACCAGATCTAGGATTTTAGGACTAGATCTTAAAACTTTTTCTAGATTAGCAGCGGAAGAATCAAAATTAATCTAATTAATACTAAATATAAAATAATCCCTAAATCTAAGACCATATTATATGATTATTATATGATATTTAAATCTAAAATTAAAAATAAATAAGAAGAAAAGGTTGATCACATCAACCTAGATCTATACTACATCTCATGCATGTTTGAAAAAATAATAGATCAAATCTATTACCTGAGCGAGTTAGATGTTCTAACTCGCTGATCAAGGCTTGATGATTTAGTTGCAAGCCGTACACACATCCGGCCTCTAGGAGTCATCCACCCGAGCCACGATTACGATCAGAAATCCAGATGCTAGAAATCAGCATAGTATGCTAGTACTGCACTGATTTTTCTTCGATGGTTGATCAGATGCCTCCTTTCTTATAGATTGAACTCTTCCAAAGAGGAGAAGGAGGAGAAGAGGTTTTAGATGTGAGAAACTCTTAGAAAATCCAAGGAAGAAGGAAGGGAAGAGATGAATACAGCAATCCTAAAAGAAGACCCTCTTCTTCTTCTCTTTGCTCTCACCTAGACATCTAGTTTTGTGTCTATTGAATCTTAATTCCTAGAGGTTCTCTCTCTCTAATTTTCACACACCTCAAAGCCCTCTCAATGATCTATAACCCATAAAAATTTTAAGCCAAAATTCACTCAAAATATATAGAAAAAGAAGAGTCCTTGTCTAGGTTAAATACCAGATAAGGAAAGGTCAAAGAGGGCAAGTCAAGGGGTGCCTAACTCTTGGACGCCCCCCTCCATAATTTTTGGCATGTACTAGCAAGAAAAGGTGCACAAGAGAAGGAGTTTCTCACATAAGAGAGAAATTAAGTAGGAGATGGGGCGGCACCTTTTTGGAAGAGTTTGGATTTGTTAGGATTCTATCTCATAGAATCCAATATCGAAATAAACTCCTTCTTTGACTTGGTCTTCTACCCAATTACCTTATGAGAAAGAGACGAAGAGAGAAGGCATATGTGAAGATCAGGAAGAAAGAGATTTTTGATGAAAACTATCAAAAAAATAGGCATGGGGGGCATTGGGACTAAGGTGGCGCAAGGAGGAATCCTAGTCTTACTAGGATTCTATCTATGACTTGGTCAAAATGGTTTCTTAAACCAAATTAAACTAAAACCAACTTAACCAAATTAAATTAGATTCTAACCCAACTAATGATTTAATTAAATTAGATTAAATTAAATTTAATTTTAATTTAATTTTTTAATCAAATTAAAAAATTGGGTTGACCTAAATCCTTGTTAGACTAGGACTAGTTTTTTCTTGCACTTTACTTATCTAATAAGTCAATTAGACTTGATGCAATCATGCCCAAACTAAATCTAATTAAATTATATTTAATTAAACTTAATCTCAGCCCTTTGGTTTAATCAAATTAAGCCAATTAGCAATCAAATTGCTAATCAATCCTCCTGCAACACTTGCACTAGGTTAAACATCAATTGTATTGATTGTTTAACCTTAGAACGATTCTCAATTGTTGATCATCCATCCGATCAGATCGTGAGCTCTAATGTATATGACTTCATAGGTCCAAACCTACGTTGATAGCATAAAAATAAATTTCTATACCAATCAAAGTGATCATTTAGTAATGATACTTGACGGCTGGATAGGTCGAATGTGTAGAACACCATCTTTAGAATCCATGCGGATATAGTTTCCATATAATTCATCCCCTTGACCAAAATGCTTGTAGGACATCTTAGAGTTCAACTATCAACTCTGATTAGATTGTCTACATTATATTTCAAAATATCAAATCTATTTGATGGATTATCCTAGGCAAGATTTTGTTATATTGAAATACAATGATACATTCTTCTCTAACTTTTGGAGTGGTCAATTCCATCTTGATCATGCACTGACTTTGCAAGTACTTGATTGTACCCAGAAGCCTTCCATTACTAAATTAGAAATTTAGTTAGTCCGATACCAAAGCACAATGAGTTTCTTGCAAGTTACTGAGGTAATTTCAAATCTAAGGGATACTTATACCTATATCCCATCAGAGATATCCTCGATAGCAGAATGCTTTGAAGTTAGTCACGTTCAATGATGATGTACCCATACATCTCACTTGTATGCCATATCAGTATCTCCATACTCCTTGGTTAAGAGGACAACCAACCTATATGACATACAATGACCTATGCTCGATAGATGCTATCGTCATATTTAACAGCCTATCATTTGGTTGTGAACTGATTTAAGGACTAATCAATAAATCTTCTCTTTATCGAAACTAAATAGTCCAAAGAACTTCATCACAAAAATGGAGTTCGTTAGAAGATGAAGACTTGTGATGAAAAATAAACTAAAGTATTTTATTTATCAATAATCAATTACATATACAAAGTAGCTCAATCGTTAACAAGCTAAGGATTGGCTTTTGGGACATAATTTCCAACATGGTTTACCCTCCATGTCGACACTGAACTCTCTAAATATGATGGTTAGGAACTTTCATAAGATAGAGACAGTTTTACTCTCATTCTTGCCTCTTGCATGTTCTTCATCATCAAGGTAGGAAAATTAAAAATTTCTTTCTTTAATATATGATAAAGAATACCCACATCATTTCTTGTCACATAATCATAACATCCAATCTGGAGGATAAAAATCTTGCAAACCATGTGATGTAAAAAATGATGCTCGGTACTCAAATATTTTTCTAAAATCTCTTCAAAATCCAAAGCAACATCCCGATTAAATAGCAGACAAAGTCCTTCTTGTTGATCATCAAACCTCTCAGCCCCTTCCACCGGAGTCTTCAGTAACTACCCTAGATTTTTCACTATCAAATGTATCTTGACCCCTTTAACTTCAGATTCTAAAGATTGAGAACCTATCCTTGCATTTTCATAAAACTCCCTTACAACATTTGGATAGGTGGGAAATTTCAGCTAACATAATTACTCCCACCCTTGGAATTTGATGCACTCTCCAATCTCAAACCCTTATTTCTCCAGGAAAACAAAATCAATATTTCTTTTAGTGGTCATAGCCCTTGAAGAAAATGGTATCACCTTTGAGTGAGAGGGTGTGACCTGAGATGCGGGTTGAATGGGAGTGGTGAATGGAGTGGAGCATTGAGCGGCTAGAGGAGTGACCTGAGATAGAGGAGTACTTATAGTTTGGGCGACCAGAGGAGGAGAGGAAGATGGAGATGCGGTTGGGGGAACAGGGATCGGACCGGATCATGGCTACTCAGTGGCGTCCGAATGATTCTTCATCCT
The DNA here is from genome assembly GCA_006176705.1 of Cocos nucifera. NCBI lineage: Eukaryota > Viridiplantae > Streptophyta > Magnoliopsida > Arecales > Arecaceae > Cocos > Cocos nucifera. The sequence continues at coordinate 503,549 of QRFJ01000750.1, forward strand.
CCGCTTGTATGACCGTAGTTGAATAGGAGTGATCTTAGGATGAGTGCAAAGTTTCTTCTTCCTCGGTGCAATGGATCCAAGTCCTCTTCCTTAAGGTTTTTAAGGCTCTAATTTAAAAATTTTTGGAGAGAAAATGGATGCCCTAGGGTTCTAAGTTAGGACGGCTAAGAAAAGGGCGAACAAAAAATAAACAAAGTCCCATGGATATTCTATTTTATAAATAGGATTTTTGATACTTAGTCGACTAAGATTAAGTTCTTAGTCGACTAAGACTTTTTATCTTAGTCTACTCAGTTTGGCACAGAACTTAATGGCTAGAGTTTCAGTCCAAGAGGTCTTGCAATGACTCATATCTTTTTCAATGGAATTAATGTAAGGATGATTTATGAAAGATTCATCACATCATACCATACAAACATATTCAATAATTTTAACAATATAGATCAAATAACCCTAATTGCTTTCTTATGGCACAAAACCTTTCTTCATTTAATGGTTTAGTGAAAATATCTGCAATTTGATTTTCAGTTGGCACAAACTCAAGAATTATATCATTATTTTGTACATGATCTCTAATAAAATGATGTCTTACCTTTATATGTTTTGTTCTTGAGTGTAATATTGGATTCTTTGTTAAGTTTATAGCACTAATATTATCACATCGAATAGAAATATTGTTAAAAGTGATACCATAGTCCTTTAGTTATTTTTTGATCCACAATAGTTGAGCACAACAACTCCCAGCAACAATATATCAGCTTTCATCGTTGATAGGACTATTGAGTTTTGTTTCTTACTAAACTATGAGATCAAGTTTACTCCTAGAAACTAACATGTTCCACTTGTACTCTTCCTATCTAAGCAACATCCAGCAAAATCTAAATCACTATATCCAATTAAATCCAGTGAAGATTGTTTTGAGTATCATAAGTTTACATCTTGAGTGTTTATCAAATACTTAAAGATTCTTTTAACTGCCGCTACATGTGATTCTTTAGGATTTGATTGATAATGTGCACACATACATGCACTAAACATTATATCAGACCTACTTGCAATAAAATAAAGTAAAGATCCAATCATACCTCTATATAGTTTGGGATCCACTACGTTTTTTTTTAGATCTAGATCAAGCTTGCAACTTGTGCTCATAGGAGTGCCACTGCCTCTAACGTTCTCTATCCCAAATTTCTTTAGCACTTTCTTTATGTATTTGCTTTGGTTGATGAAGATCCTCTCGTATGATTGTTTGATTTGGAGTTCAAGAAAGAAATTGAGTTCCTCTATCATACTCATCTTGAACTCTTCTTACATAAGACTAGCAAATTCTCTACACAAATCTTCATTAGTAGCTCCAAATACAATATCATCAACATATAATTGTACAATTAGTAAACTATTTGATTCTCTTTTAATAAAAATATTTTGTCTACATTTCCTCTTCTAAAGTCATTGTTTAATAAAAACTTGCTTAATCTATCATACCAAACCCTAGGGGCTTATTCTAATCCATAAAGTGCCTTTTTAAGCCTATAAACATTATTGGATAATTCTTGATTTTCAAAATCCGGAGGTTGTTCAACATAAACTTTCTCCTCAATTAGTCAATTCAAGAGTGCACTTTTTACATCCATTTCAAAAAGTTTGAAATTCATAAAGCAAGCAAATGACAAGAGCAATCTAATAGCTTCAAGTCTAGCTATAGGTGCAAAGAATTCATCAAAATCGATTCCTTCTTCTTGATTGTATTCTTGTGTAACCAATCTAGCCTTGTTTTTAATTATATTGCCCTTTTCATCAAGTTTATTTCTAAAAATTCATTTAGTTTCAATTACAAGAAAGTTTTTAGGTCTTTCAACTAGTTTTCAAACTTTATTTCTTTCAAATTGGTTTAATACTTCTTATATTGCTAATATCCAATTTGAGTCTTTTTCAGCTTTAATTATGTTTTTAGGTTCTAAGTGAGATACAAATGCAATATGATTCATGGCTTTCCTAAGATATGATCTAGTTTTAACTCTATGAGATGGATCATCAATAATTAATTCTTTGGGATGATTGTGATCATACCTCCATTCTTTTGGTAAATTGGATGTACCTTGCTCCTCTTGAGGTTATTGTTCCCTTTCTTTGACATCTTGCTTTTCACCTTCTTATTCTTGTGAAGGTGTATCTTCAAGTATCATATTCTTCAATTTTTTTTCTAAATTATCTGCATTCATTTTAATTTTCTCTTCTCTTGCTTTTAGAGAGTTAGTTTCATCAAAGATGACATGCACGGATTCCTCTACAACTAGTGTTCTTTTGTTAAATACTCTATACGCTCTACTATTAGTTGAATAGCCTAGGAAGATACCTTTATCTGATTTTGCATCAAACTTATCTAATTTATCTTTACCATTTATTAAAATGAAGCATCTACATCCAAAAGCTTTAAGGTATGAAATATTAGATTTCTTTTCCTTATAAAGCTCATATGGAGTTTTCTTCAAAATAGATCTAATTAATGCTCTATTTAGCACATAGCATGTGGTGTTAATAGCTTCCATCCAAAAATATTTTGGGAGGTTGCTTTCACAAAGCATGGTCCATGCCATTTCAAATTAATGTTCTGTTCTTTCTTTCTACTATCCTATTTTGTTGGGATGTCCTAAGGGCTGCAAAATTATGATTTATTCCATTCTTAGAACAAAAACTTTTAAATTTTTTATTCTTAAATTCCGTGCTATGATCACTTCTTATATATAAAACATCACTTTCCTTTTCTTTTGTAATTTTATTAAATAACTCAACAAACATGTCAAAGGCATTATCTTTATGAGATAAAAATAAAATCCAAGTATATCTTGAAAAATCATCTATTATCACAAAATCATATCATTTTTCTCTTAGACTTGTAGTTGAAATTAGTCTAAATAAATCCATATGAAGTAACTCTAGAGGTCTAGTTGTTGAGATAATATTCTTGGATTTGAAAGACAATTTTGTTTGTTTCCCAAATTGACATGCTTTGCAAATCTTATTCTTTTCAAAATTTATTTTGGGTAAGCCTTTTACTAAGTCAAGCTTGATTAATCTAGGCAATGAGTCCATGCTTACGTGACCTAGCCTATTATGCCATATCCAACTAGATTCATTTATTTTAGCATTCATAGCAACAAGACATTCAATATTTTTCTTTTTAAGTTTATCAAGATCAATAATATAAACATTGCCATGTCTTTTTCCTATGAATTTAATGCTATCATCAAGTGAATTGGTTACTATGCAATGAGATGAATTAAATGAAATATTAAATTTTTTATCACATAATTTACTAATACTAAGTAGATTATGTATTAAACCATCAACAAGCAATACATTTTCTATACAAGTAGAAGGTGTGATCAAAATATTATCGAGACCAACAATTTTGCATTTACCATTGTCTCTAAATGTCACCACACCTCCATCCATTGCTTCAAGAGAGATAAATTGAGATTTATCTCCCATCATGTGCCTCGAACATCTGCTATCTAGATACCATCTTTTTTTAGCTCTCATGGATGTCAAGCACACTTATTCACAAAATCAAGTAGATTTAGGTACCCAAGTTAACTTGGATTTTTTGAGGTTAGCACAAATGGTTTCTTTTGGAATCCAAATTTATCTCATCTTTGATCGATTTGTATTAAGCTTCTTATTAGCATTCATTATGCATTCAAATGCTTTGTGTCCAATTTTATTACATTTAAAGCAAGTTATGCTTTTTCTTTGATTTTGTGATCTATCAAACACATTCCTTAGAGATTTTTGTTTTTTTTATGGATTGTATTCTAAATTGGCTTTATCGAAAATTATCTTTTGATTATCAATCAATGTTTGAAGATTGTTTGAGCTAATCATGTATCTATCCACAATTGATCTTAGTCTTACTATTTCATCTTGCAAGGAGACATTCTTTTCACTAAATTATTTAATTTATTTGGTAGTTCTTTCATATCTTCTTCTACTTTAGCTTTGTCTTTGGTTATGGTTTGGTTATCTTTCTTTAGTTTTTTATTCTTATGTGATAACTTCTTAAAATCATCAATTAAGTCATTAAAAGCATCATATAACTCTTTAAAAGTAAAATCTAAAATTGAAGTATCATCATTTACCTCATCATTATTATGTGCCATGAGACAAAGATTTGCCTTTTCTTCTCTTTGATATTCTTCTTCACTTGAAGAGAAGTCCTCATCATTACTCCATGTGGCTTTGTATGCTTTCTTCTTGAATTTCTTGGAGTTTTTCTTCAACATTGGACAATCCATCCGAAAGTGTTCGGACTTCTTGCACTCATAGCAAATAGGTGGTTGTTCCTTCTCTTTTTTTTTTTGCCTTTTCTTTGCTACCTTCTCTCTTGTTAAACTTTTTTTTAGGTTCCAATCTCTTTCTCCTTCTTATGAACTTCTTGAATCTTCTTGCTATCATGGCCATCTCCTCATCATCCTCCAAACTCTCTTCGGAATCACTTTCTTCTTGATGAATGGTAGCAGCCTTGAGGGCTATTGGTTTCTTTTTCTTCACCTCTTCTTCCTTCCCTTGGTTCATATTTAACTCATGGATCATAAGAGATCCAATGAGCTTTTATAAAGCTAACTTGTTAAGTCCTTTGCTTCTTGAATGGCAGTCACTTTTGGCTTCTAATTCTTTGGCAAGGACTTAAGAATTTTTTGCACAACATCACTATAAGAATAATCCTTTCCTAGACTTTTTAAATCATTCAATATATCGATGAATCTTGTGAATATTTCAGTGATAGTTTCATGTGGTTTCATTTTAAATAATTTATACTTATGTACCAATATGTTTATCTTAGATCTTTGACTTGATTAGTGCCCTCATGGGTAACTTCAAGTCTATCCCAAATTTCTTTGATGGATGAACATGTTGATATCCTATTAAACTCATTTGCATCCAAAGCACAATATAACACATTCATTGCTTTGGCATTGAGTTGTGCTTCTCTTTTGTCATGTTCATCCCAATCCTTTTTAGGCTTTGGAATGGACATGCCATCAATTATGATTGTGGATGTATAAGGACCTTTTACTATGACACTCCACATAGTCTTATGCTTGAATAAATATCCTCATTCTTGCTTTCCAATAGGTATAATTGGTTTCATTGAAAAGCGGGGGTCTATTGGTTGATTGCCCTTCAACCAATGAAGTTTCAATTGGATTTGCCATTAAATTTTTAGCTCTAAGACCTTTAAGTCAATAATTAATATGGAGTACCTATTCTGATACTACTTATTGCCCAAGGATGGCCACCTAAGATGGAGGGGGGAGGGTGAATTGGATGCTTTAAAAAATTTAATTACTAATTTAGCTAAATTTTAATATTGAGTGCTTGGTGAAATAATGCAAAATTTAAGTATAGAATGAGAGCAATAAAAATAACACAATACAAGCATAAGAGACCAAGCTTTTATAATAGTTCGGCACCAACCTTGGCACCTATGTCCACTCCTCAAGTGAATCACTTGAGAGTTCAACTATAATTACTCAACTGATTATAATTCGATCATTTTTCTTGGGCTCACAATCCAATCCAGTTGGTTTTGACCTAGGCTCACCAACTACAACCTCTACAATGATTGTTTTTTTAGGCTAACAATCAACCCCAATTGGTTTTGATCTAGGTTTACCAATAAAATCTTTACAACGTCCAACTTTAGGCTTAGACCAATCCCAAGTTTCTCACCCCAAGAAACTTATAAATAAATACAACACAATCATATTATTAAAAGAAGTTTAGAAAAAAAAACTTAATGAAGCCCAAAGAAGAAGAGTTTGGAAGATGGAAGGCTTGATTGCTTTGCTCTTCTTCTTGAATGGTTGAGAGAAGTTGGTGAAGCTCTTCAATACTTGCGTCTTAGCTTCTTTCACTTTGAGGATGATTAGAAGGATAGAGAATCTTCAGAAAAATGAATCCTTCTCTTCACTTGATAGCTCTCATAATGAATGCACTTGGTGTAGGCTCAAAGGCTCTTGAATATTGGTTGTAAAAAAGTTTTTTTTGAAGTTCTTAAATATTTCTTATATATTCCAAGATCTTTCCACCACTCTAAATTCTCTGAAGAAGCCACATTTAATATCCTAGCCATTGGACATAAAAATCTAGCTATTGAAAAAAAGTTGAGACTGAAAAAGTGCAGTTCTGAAAAAAACTAGTCGTTACAGTGACTTAGTCGACTAACCTCTTTGACTTAGTTGACTAAGTTTTCTGCACCTCAACTTCATTCTTTTTTACGCTTTCTATCTTTTGTAGTCTTCTGAGACATAGTCAACTAAGTTCTAAGATTTAGTCGACTAAATCCCTTAGGTCCAGAAATCTTATTTTTCTGTGCTTTCTGTCATTGCAATTTTCTAAGACATAGTCGACTAATCTTTAATCTTAGTTGACTAAGATGCATGCCAAGCGTGCCATTTGAATTTTGATAGTCTTTCTTCTCCAATTTTTTTTGTAGGCTAGACTTGCTTCTAAAACTTAATTTATCTCTCATTAACCATTCTTTTTATGATTTGTAAAGTCTTAATTTTCTTCAAAAGCCTCTTGATTGATGATGCTTCATTTGATTGATGAAAGTCATTTATATCATTATAACTTTTTAAAATTTAACTACACATCCTCAAAATTAATATTAGTAACTTAACAAATTATACTAAAATGCTTTTGTTATCATCAAAATTAGTCCAAGGGTCAATAGAGTTGTAGTAGCAGGCTACTTTTTGTTTGTAGGTTGCCACTCAAACCCGAGCTTTTTTTTTTCTTTCAATAAGTCGAGATTAGCCCTAAGATTTCGTGAGTTCTTCTACTCATTGAATGCCACAACTCATACTGATGGAAGCTTAAGTTCTATTGAGATGATAGATTTTGTTCTAAAGGCCAAGATGAATGGAGTCTCCCCAATTAGCAATCTTTGGATAGTTCGGTATGCCTAGAGTACATGATAGAATTCATCTATCCAAGTCTCTTTTGCTTTCTCAAGTCTTGCTTTAATGCCTTACAGTAGGGTTCTATTGGCTACCTCAGCCTCATCATTTGCCTGTGGATGAGCTATTGATGTAAAATTATGAGATATATTTAGATCTTCATAAAACTCGACAAACTTAGTTCCAGCAAACTATCGCCCATTATCTATTATGAGGGTCTGAGGTAGGCTGAATCTGCAAATAATAAACTTTTAGATGAAGTTCCATACTTTTGCCTCAGTGATTTTGGCCAAAGGTTCGGCTTCAACCTACTTTGTGAAGTAATCAATCACCACCAGTAAAAATTTTTGTTGTCCGGATGCCATAAGAAAGGGCTCATGTATGTCCATCCCCATTGTGCAAATGGCCAAGGGGAACTTAAGGATGTAAGCTCAGAGGTCGATTGTCTTTGAATACTTGCATTTCTTTGACAATGGTCATATTTTCTGACATACTCTATAGAGTCCTACATTGTCGGTCAATAATAGTCCTATCGAAGTAGTTTATGGGATAAGGACCTAGCCCTCAAATGACTTTCGTAGATTCTTTCATGCACTTTCTATAATGCAAAGTCGATCTCAAAAGATCAGAGACATTTTAAGAGTGATAGTGAATAAGATCTTTTATATAATTTACCGTCATAGAGAATATACCGGGAGGCTTAATTTCTTAATTTCTAAGCTTCTTTTAGGTTATGAGGTAGAACTCCATCTTAGAGGTAGGTGACTAGTGGGTCAATCCAGCTCGGCTCATGCTCAACCTGCATCACAGACTACGGTTCTTTCATGCTCGGGCATTTCAAAACCTCGAAGAAGACTTTCTTAGGCAGTTCAGTTGGAGCCAATGTGGCCAATTTAGAGAAGATATTGGCTCTGATATTTTCTGCTCTTAGAATCTACTGAATGTTAAAATGATTGAAAATTAGAATCAAGTTCTTTACTTTCTCGAGATATTTTATTATACTTTTCTCTCGAGCTTCATACTTGCCACTAACTTATCCAATCATCAGTTGAAAATCACTGTATACTTGGAGCTGATCTACTTTCAATTTCTTGGCTATCCTTAATCCAGCTATTAAAGATTCATATTCGGCCTCATTTTTGTTATAGAAAATTCAAAGCACAGCGCATATTCAGTGATGACTCCCTCCAGGTTCACTAGGATCAACCCAGTGCCTGCGCCCAAAGCATTGGATGAGCCGTTCACATATAGGGCCCAGAAGCCTTCAGGAAGGTCAGCCTTTTCTTCAAAGAAGCTCGGTTGTAACCATGGAATGCCAACTTCATTCTATTCAAGTTCGGCCTCATCCAGGATAGTGCATTCCACTATGAAATTTATCAGTATTTGAGCTTTGATTGATGGTCGACGTCGAAAGTTAATGTCAAACTCTGTGAGTTCAATTATCCATTTTGCAATTTTTTTGGAGGTATCTATTCGGTGAAGAACTATCTTGATTGGTTGATCAGTGAGAAAAGTTATGGTGTGCTCTTGAAATTAAGGTCAGAGTTTTCGGGCTGCAATCAGTAGAGCATAAGTTTGTTTTTTTAATTTAGTGTACTTGATTTCGGCATCCCTCAAGACTCGACTTATGTAGTAGATCGACCACTACACTTTCGCTTCTTCTTTGACTAGGACTGCCGCAAGGGCCACTGGGAAGACCGTCAGGTATAGAAATAGTTCTTCTCTAGGTTCGGACTTGGCCAACAAGAAAGATAAGCTGAGGTAGTTTTTGAATTCTTCAAATGCTCATTGACATTCAGTATCCCAGTAGAAGTTCTTTGGCTGTTTGAGAACTCGAAAGAAGGGCATACATCCTTCATCGATCTTGAGATAAAGTGGTTGAGGGCTGCCACTTTTTCCACCAAGCGTTGAACTTTCTTTATCGATTTTGGAGCAGTCATCTCCTAGATGGCTAGAATTTTTTCTGAATTTGCTTCAATCCCGCATCTCAACACCATGAACCTTAAGAACTTTTTTGAAGTGACACCAAAGGTGCACTCGATCGGATTCAACTTCATCTTGTTTCTCCGAAGGGCACTGAAGTGTTCCTCGAGATTGGCTATGTGATCTATTGAAGCTCGACTTTTGATAACCATATCATCTATATATACCTCCATGTTGTGATCGATCTGCTCCTTGAAGATCTTATTGATTAGGCACTGGTATGTTGCTCCTGCATTTTTAAGTCCGAAAGGCATAATCCTGTAACAATAGAGTCCACGGTCAGTAATAAAAGTAATTTTCTCCTCATCCTCTGATGCCATCTGAATTTGGTTGTAGCCGAAGAAGGCATCCATGAAAGTGAGGAGCTCATGGCCTGAAGTTGCATCCATCGGTTGATCAATTCTGGGCAAGGGGTAACTATCTTTCGAACAGGCCTTGTTTAACTTCTTAAAGTCTATGCACATCCTTCATTTGCTATTCACTTTCTTTACAAGGATCACATTAAAAATTCAGTTTAGATAGGAGACTTTCTAAATGAATCTAGCCTTAAGGAGCTTATCAACTTTTTTTGCAATCACCTTCTATCTCTTTGGGGCATGGCTGTGCATCTTTTCTTTCACTGGCCAATATTTAGGATCAATAGTCAGTCGATGCTCTATAACTTTGACATCAATTTCTAGCATGTCAGTAGGGACCCAAGCGAAAACATCTGTATTTCTTCATAGAAACTCGATGAGCTGCTCTCGTACCCCCTCTCTCAGATTAGAGCCGATCTGTACTATATGGTCTTCATTTTCATCATCCAAGGAGACTGAGACAAGGTCTTCCATGGGTTCTCCTCGTTCTTCCATGAGGTCATCCCGAACGTCCAATCCATCAATGGGGCAAGGGTCTGACTATCCATCCCTTTGCAGGGCAATTGAGTAACAATGTCTCCCCAAAGCTTGGTCTCTCTTGACCTCTCCGATCTTGCAGCTTGTTGAAAACTTCAATTTCAGATAGTAGGTCGACACTATTGCCTAAAGTGCATTTAGGCTAGGTCGATCAAGAATTGCATTATAAGCGGATGGGGCTTTTACCATCAGAAAATCTACTTGCACCCTGAACTGCTTTGGATATTGTCCTGCAGCCACATTTAAAGTTATTATACCTTCAACTGGCACTGCATCACCAGTGAAGCCAACCAATGGAGAACTCATTGGTTTGGACCGACTATTAGGTATAGATATTTTAAAAAAAGCATCATAAAATAAGACATCGGTCGAACTTTTATTATCAACAAGAACATGGCATACATCATAGTCTGCTATATTTAAATTTATTACAACCATATCATTATGTCGGAATTGAACTTCTAGTGCATCTTCTTTAGTGAAAGTAATGGGCTCCTCAGTTCTCTACCTTTTAGCTGATCTTTTGAATCCACTGGCCTCCTCCTGCTGAAGTTCCTCAGAGATGGTGTTGATGATGTCGAGAGGCAACCGATCTTCTTATGGCTCCTCCCTCCTTGGTAGTTCTTATTACGATAGTGCCCTCGATCGATCTTCTCTTGTCTCAAGTCGGCATCATAGAAATTGACCCAGCCGACCTCGTCTGATGAGCTTCTCAATCTCATCTTAGAGCTGAATACATTCTTCAGTATCGTAATCGTGGTCATGATGGTAGAGGTAGTACTTGTTTGGATTGCGCTTGTTTGAATGAGTGCGCATCCTCTCTGATTTTAGTAACTGCTCTTTGATCTCCATTAGTGCTTGAGTTTTTGGAGCATTGAAGAGAGCATAGTTATGAAATCTTTTGAAGGAAAAGCTCCTTCGTGCCCTTCTATCAGGGCTCCTTTGATGGCGAGCTTGAGAAGTTCGGGCTCGTTTGCACTTAGAGAGAGTCCGAGAGCGCGGTCGAACATCATTCGGCTTCTCTTCGACTACGAGTTTGCTAGACTCATCCGCCTGCCGCTCTCTTGTGGCTTCCTCATCCTTCAGTTTAAAGGCTTCTTCAGCTCGGGCATAGCCTTCAACCTGAGCTAGCAAATTAGTAAAATTTTTGGGGTATTTTTTCTCCAGAGAGAATAACAGATCATTCTTCTAAAGGTTGTCTTCAAGTGCGGCTATGGTGATAGATTGGTTCAAGTTCTGGAGCTCCAGTACGGTAGCATTGAAGTGGTTGACATAAGTCCGGATGGACTCTCCTTCCTATTGCTTGATGTTGATGAAAAAGTTTGAGCCTCGCCTTGGACATCTGTTACTGACAAAATGAGCCACAAACTGAGGGCTTATTTGATCAAAGAAGAAAATCATATCCGACTTCAACATCGAGTATCAATTTCTAGCTGCCCCCTTTAGAGTAGATGGAAAGGCTCGACACAAGATGGCATCTGGCGCGTCATGGAGCATCATCATAGTTTGGAAGGCCTCTAGGTGGTCGACCGGATCAACGATCTTATCGTAGCTCTCGAATTGGGAAAGCTTGAAGTTCGGTAGAATCGGCACTTGCATGATTTTCTAGAAAAAAGGAGAGTTAGTGCAGATATTGTCATGGTTTGCTGGGACAGCATGACGGAGCTCTTCAATCCATCGAACCATTTTCTAAAGTTTTCGATTAAGGACTTCATCTTGATTGTGGATCTTAGAAGATTTTCTACTGTAGATGGAGAAGATTTTCTCTGAAGAAGAATCATGATCCGAGCAAGGATCTTCTATCTTTCATTTCTCCTTTTCAGGAGTATCGAGCCTACTGACCCAAGTATGCCTCATTGGGATTGGTTTTTGACATCTCGATGGGAGGTTTTTTGATCGAACTGCCACTGGAGGTTGCTCCATAGCCTATACTATTTTGGTGAGGCCCCAAACCTACTATACTAGCAGGTTGAACTATTTTGGATCCACCATTATCATCAATGAAGGAGGTTGCGATGCCGGTGATGGTGTTGAAGCTTGTGGATTTGGCTTAGATCTGATGGTAGAGGTGGTGGATCTCTGAGTGATCATCTTCTTTGGTGGTATTTTTGAGGTTGAGGGAGAGAATGGAGATGAACCTTGAAGGAGAAAATACATAGAATTAACTAAGCACTCCTTTTAGAACAAGGGCTCAGGTTTCTTCCTCTAGCGTCAATCCTGTTGGTGCAAAATGTGCTCAGAAAATTAAAGAGCAGAATAACAAGAAGAGGGATTAGAGTTTAGAGAAAATGTATCTGGAGGATTTCTTTTACAGATGGAGCATGTAATAAATTGATAGTGACAGTCGTAACCATCTGGTAGTGGACCATTCAGATCACGTGAAGTTTGTTACGAAGGATGGTATCTATTATCGTGATGCGTCAATCAAGAATGGTGTCCATTATCATGACTTGCCAATCTGTTGGGATTTAATAGTTGAAGTTCGGATGGGATAGCTATAGGTGGTGAAGAATTTTATGTCACAGTAGTTCGAGAGAGGTTTGAATATTTTTGAGATCGTTTGTGTGTTGACTAATATTTGTTGTATTAAAAATTGATATCGAGGTCCTTCTAGCGATAGAGAAAAGTTCGGTTGGATGAAGCCTTTTGGGCAATTGGAAAGAATCCAGAAGGAGTTTATCCTGAAGGAGTTTGTCTTGGAGGAGTTCATCCTGGAGGAGTACAACTAGAGGAGATCGTTCGAAAGTAGAGCGATTGGAGAAGATTGTTTGGAAGCAGTGTGATTGGAGGAGATCGTCTGGAAAGAGTGTGACTGGAGAAGATCGTTTGGGAGGAGTGCGACTGGAGAAGATCGTCTGAGAGGAGTGTGACTAGAGAAGATCGTCTGAGAGGAGTGCGACTGGAGAAGATCGTTCGGAAGGAGTGCGGCTGGAGGAGATCGTCTGAAAGAAGTGCGATGAGAGGAGATCGTCTAGAGGGAGTGCAACTGGGTGAGATCGTTTGGAAGGGGCCAAAAACTTTGGTGGGGGTCATTTTACCCCCAACACATCCATATGTAAGTAAGATGATGAAATTGATTTGTCCCACCATTCTGATGCTTTTCTATATGCTTTTGCCTCAGTTATATAGTCTAAGAGAGTCTTTTTGGTTATGCAAGGTTAATTATTCTATGACTATTTCATTCTTCAGAGTCATAATTGATTGTTCAGGAAAAGTTATAGGGACATTAAAATTTTTAGCTAGGTATGGTCCCTCAAAGTCACTCTAGGGCTGACTAGGCAACTCTCTTTTCTCCTACCAATTGAATGTAAGCACTAGCTTCTCTCATTTTTTTAAGGTTTGCATACAGGAGTAAAGGATTTGTTGTTTGTTGAGTTCTAACTCATCTAATGCTTGCTAAATTCTCTCTTCAAAAGTTGAATCATTGTTATTTAGAGAAGATTGATATTATGGGTAGGGCATCTCATCATAAGGTGCATCCATGAATGTAGGTCCTTGTGGCATCGGGGTAACCACTGGTTGTAATTGCCATAAAAAATTTTATTGAGCCCTCAGCCTAGATTATAGGTATTAAAGTATGGACTATTTTCTAGTCTGTAGGCTATTTGGATTTGATCTTAATGAACTTGCTCATACATATACTTAGAAAATTGGTGTGGACATTCACTCATAAAGTAAGTGAAGCTCTTTCATATTACACAAATTTGTTGTGCAGGAAGAAAAGATGGATAGGAAGAGTATCTAATGGCTTCTAAACGATCTAATCTATGGGATAGTTTAGTGAATCTACTATCGAAATCCATCTCAAATTGTTCTAAATATGCAATCAAAAGTTCTAGATCAGAGCAATCTTCTTCTAATTTTTATTTATTTTATTATATTTTATTATAAAGGATAAGAAAAAAATGAGAAGAGAGAATTCTAAAGATAAGAGCCTAAAAGATCCTAAATCTAAGGACACTAGATGCGAAGAATTAATTAATATTTATTATTAATTATAATCAAGTTAAATAAGAATGGATTCTCTATCCTAGGGTTAATCTAAATTTAGACAGCTCCTAACTGTCAAGATCATCTTCGAGTACTCTAAGCCCAAGATTGACTAACTAACTCGGTCAGATAAGTATAAGATGTGAAAGATCCTCTACTTATTGTTTGTTTAGACACCAATTGAGTTAGCCAGGTCAGACAATGAAATAAATTGAAAACCATCTTTTTAAACAACTTGTCTTAGATACTAAGCAAATAACCAATCCAAACTTGATCCAACTCTAGGGCTTTCTTGTCCTATTAAGCTCGAGTATTCTAGGACCAATATCTAATTGATTTTAAATTAAAAGCTTATATCAATGAAATATGAAGGATGATGGCTTGTGGGCTAAAAAAGGATGATCAAATTCCTACCTCATCTTAATTAATGGGTTGTGCTCTTAAAGTATAGTATGGACATGCAATGCAAACAAAGCAAGATATTCCATCAAAAATGAAAAATTTTTACTTGTTAGGTTTTATGGTTAGATCTCTAATCTTCTAATTAGCTGATGCGGTGTCAGTATAAATTTTTAATTTTTTTAATTATTAATTTTTATTTAAAAAAATTATTTATTTATTTATTTATATTTATATTTATTATTATTATTTTAAACTTATATTTAGGAAAAAAGATGTTTAAAATAGATTAATTATATTATGTTTTATTTAAACTAATTTAGATAATCTAATTAATTGAAAAGTAAATTATACTAGGGTTAAAAGGTAATTTCCTAACCTATAAGTAAAGCAAGAAATCAAATCAATTTTTAGAACTATAAATTATTTTAAGCTATAAAAAATAGTAAATTAATTATATAAAATAAAATAATTATTTAACTATGAAATTAAGATAATTTAGCTAGAAAGCAATCAATAAATCATGCACAAAAGGTAATATAAAGCAAAATTTTTAAAAAGAATAAATAAATGATAATTAAGTAATTAAATTAAGTTGACTGATAATAAAAGATAAATTATTAATTGGTAGAATAATGTATGAGAAGTAAAAATAGAAAAAAGTAAATAATAAACTAAAAGTTTAAAGTAGTGAAATAAATAAATTAATAAAGCATATAAGATAGCTATGTAATAAAATAAAATAATAAAATAAATAAGGCAATAAAGCATATAAAGTAGTAAATAAGAAATAATTTTTTTTAATTGAAGCAACCATGCTATAATTCCCGCAATGGTGCCAAAAATTTAATGCTAGTCATTACAATATAAATATAAATTTAAACCAATCTTATGATTGGTTAAAATAGTGATGAGTTAGGTATCGATTTTTTCGAAGATTATGGACTAAGTTACATTTAATTTAATTAAAAATTAAATTTTAAGCTAATTTTTAAAGCAAAAATTTAAATAAGTAGATTAAAGAGAATTAATTAAGATTTAGTAAATTAAGATAAAAAAAGTAAATAATAATTAATAAAAATTTAAGAATTAATTAAAAATACTCTAGAATTTTAAATCCATCTTTAGCATAATTATGATAATTTTTTTTAATATAAGAATTAATATTTTAAGAATTTAATTATGACTATAACTTATTTTTTTAGAGCATGAATCGTATCTTCCAATTATGATCAATTTCAATAGAATCATAAATTGTATAATATTTTTATTCTTAAAAATTTGTAACATGACTTTTAATGATTCTTTGTAATATAAATTATTAAATTAAGTATGGACTATATCTTCCGATCACAATCCATCTCATTAAATATAGCCTATTTAGATATTAATCCATAGCAAGCATGTTAACAGAAGATCTGATGTATGAAAAATATAATTCATTAAAATTGAGCAAGAGAACAATACAATAAAAAAAATTATAAAATAGAAGGAAAAAAATTACAATCCATGTTTAGAAGACCTCGTCTACTTTTTTAGAATTTAGATCTTTAGCCGCGCATGTTTGATCTTTCAGCATCTTCAAACTCCTCAGATAAAGGATGGAAGAAGAAGAAAGGAGAAAGAAAGACGAAGGAAGAAGAAATAAAAAAGGAGAGAGGAGACCCTGTTTGGAGAAGAAAGAAAGAAGAGAGAGGGAGAGAGGAGAGAGGAGTTGTCTATGGGCTTTAAGAGGGGCCTAATCCCCCCTGGGGAGGGTCTGTTTCAGAACTGTGGTATATAATGATTTAAATAGAGAAGAAATGGAGATTTAAGAGTTCTTTTCGAAGACTAAATTGAGTTTGGATCAAATTATTCTTGCTTAGCTTCTTTTTGGCTGTTAGATTAAGATCAGGCACCCCAAATTCCATCAAAACCCACCACTTATAGCTTAATCAGGGGTTTAGATCCTCTCTAAGCCATTGGATCAATCCATCAGGCCATTAGATGCCATTTGATAGCATGTAGAAGAGGATGAAGGAGTTTAAATTTGGTCAGGAGCTATTTTAGCCATTGGATCATGCCAGGAATTTGATTTTAGCCATTAGATCGTGCTTGGGAGTGCTAGATTAACCTAGTTCAAGCTAAAAATTATCTCCACCATTCGATCGCATGCGGCAACGATATTAGCTACACGATCACGCACATCAACCCTCCTTCAACATGAACCATATGAAAGTTGGGTTCATGGTTGTAGTCGCTCCCTCTTATAAGCCATGTGATATTTGACATTGGCTTGATGTCAGCCACTGGCGGGCTGGCTGAGTCAGGTTTTGCATGGGCTGGCCTGTGGTGCTGGGCTAAGCTAGGTTGGGCTAGTTTTCTCTAGTTCACGTGGAGGTTGGGCCAGGTCGGTTTGAGCCTGTTCGAGCTAAATCGGCTAGACTTTTTCTCTTTTTTTATTTATTTTATTTAAAATTTTTGGCCTTCATTTATTCTTCGTTTAGCTTTGATTTATGTCAAATTTGATTTGTTTTAATCCATAAATCGAGCATTTTGCATTGGTGAGCTTCTTTCCTACAAAATATAAATAAAAAATATCAATTCTTAAAATAAACATTGATCAATATATATTTTAATAGTTTTTGTTAATATATTTATGGTATTTATCACTATGGTTATTGTCATGCTTATTTTTTATAGGGTTGCTACCCCCTAGAGGCTAGGCAAGGCTATAACTATAGCAACCCCTATAGTCTATCATGGCTAGGTGGTTTGCTAACCCCAAGGATTGATTTTAATGATGAATAAAATATTTGAGTATATTATTTGGACTAATAAATTGATTAAGATCATGTTTCAGGATAAATTATAGAGTATTAAATGAAAAATCTCTATAAAGTGCATTTAAGGATCATTGAGAAAATATTGAAGGCTTTTGAGGCATGAATAACACTTAAAGCAAGGCTTGAAAGAGACATCTCAAAACTAAAATTGAAGAGAAAAATATTTGGGCAAGTTATAATTTTTTAGCATAAAAAGCCCTCGAGTCGACTCCTTATTTAGCTCATTATTCAGCTTCAGTTGATACAAAACTGGCATGCAGAAGTTTCAGATGGCATGGTCTTGAGCGGAGGCTCGAGTCGACTCAAGATTCATGAGTTGAAGTAACAGAAAAAGTATAGAGAACATGATTTTTGGGATAAAATATGAAGTGGTCTCATGTAGAGGCTCAAGTCAACTTGAGGTTCATGAGTCAAAGTCTTAGAAAAATATCGAGAATGAAATTTTCAGAATAAAATTTGGCATGGTCTCGAGTAGAGGCTTGAGTCGACTCAAGATTCACCAATCGAGGTCTCAGTAAAATACAGAGAATATGATTTTCATGCCTGAGCCCTCGAGCGAACAAACGAGCAGAGAAAAAGACCTCGAGTGGAGGAACGAGCAGAAAAAAGGCTTCGAGCAGAGGAATGAGTAGAGAGAAAGGTCTCAAGCGAAGGAACAAGCAAAGAAAAATATCTCAAGCAGAGGGACGAGTCAACTCGAGATTCGACTCGAGCTTCAATGGCTAGTTTCTGTAGAATGTTCAGAACTATGCAGAATTATTCAAAATGGCTTTTTTTAGTCTTCCAACGATCTAGAACCCTTCTCCAGCCTATCAAACATGGGAAATAAGCTAGAAAACCCCTGGATGAAGTGACTTGAGCATTCAATCATTGAGAGGAATCAAGAGTTAAGTGAAAGAGTCCAAAAAGTCTTGAAAAGAGAGCATTCCACTCTCAACTCCAAAAACATCAAATCAAGAGATTCCTTTCAACAAGAAGACAAGCCCATTGTGTTCAAAAGCCTCCATCAAGAAGATTCTACAAGACTTATTGATATCTTTGCTCATTAAGGAGCTTTGTTTTTTATTCTTGTTGTGTAATCTTTATTTCACTTGTAACTTAACTTCAATAGGATATTGAAGCTAAG
This sequence comes from Cocos nucifera, assembly GCA_006176705.1. Lineage (NCBI taxonomy): Eukaryota > Viridiplantae > Streptophyta > Magnoliopsida > Arecales > Arecaceae > Cocos > Cocos nucifera. The sequence goes on from QRFJ01000750.1 coordinate 521,730, forward strand.
AAAAATGTCTATCCAAGCCTAAGAATTGGATTGCAAGCCAAGGGTTGGCTTAGAGTTTGGTTATGGTTGGTGAGCCAGTGTAAAATCAATTAGCTTTTGGATAGTGAGCCTTGAAAAACTATCCGATTATAATCTTGGAGAGATTATAGTAAAATTTTTAAGTGGATCTTAGGAAGTGGACGTAGGTGCAAGGGGCACCGAACCACTATAAATTTTTTTATATTTGTGTTTACCTTGATCCTTTCTTTCCATTGCATTTATATTTCTGCATACTTACATACATTATATTTCAGCACACCTCAACATATCACTAGTCTTCAAAATAGCACATAACTTGTTTAAATTTTGAAAAATCTAATTCACCCCATTTTTTGGGTTGTCTTGCTAGATAACAAGTGGTATCAGAGCTTCGTACTCATTTTATTTGATTTAACAATCAAGAGTTAAGATCGAATAGCAACCCAAATAAGTGTATCTCTTACCGAAGGGCAATCGACCAACCGTCCATCCTTGTTCAATGGAATAAATTATACTTATTGAAAAGCACACATGCGCATTTATATTCAAGCACTTGATTATTAACTTTGGAGAGTTATAATTAAAGGCCCACACACTCCCATAATCAAAGTAGAAGGCAATGATATTCCCAAACTGGAAGAGGATTGGGATGAGCATGACATGAAAATGATAGAATTAAATGCTAAGACCATGAATGTCTTATATTGTGTACTAGATCCTAATGAATTTAATATAATTTCTACTTGTGCTTCGGCTAAGGAGATTTAGGATAGATTAGAGGTCACCCATGAGGGTACCAACCAAGTGAAGGAGTTTAAAATAAATATGCTTATTCATAAATATGAATTATTTAAAATAAAATTAAATAAATCTATTTCTAAAATATTTACTAGATTTATCGATATTATCAATGGTTTGAAAAGCTTAGGTAAATCTTATACTAACAGTGAGTTTGTTCGCAAAATTCTTAGGTCTCTTTCAAAGGCTTGGAAAGCGAAAGTCATCGCCATTCAAGAAGCCAAGAACCTCAACAAGCTACCATTGGAAGAGCTTCTTGGATCTCTAATGACTCATGAATTAAACATGAGACAAAATATGGAGAGAAAAACCAAGAAGAAGAAGACCATAGCTCTCAAGACAACTATCTCCAAGGATGACAAAAGTGAAGAATCTGATGAAAAGGAGGAAGAAGAAGACTTGGCCTTAATTGCAAGAAAGTTCAAGAGGTTTATGAGAAAGAAGAAGCAATGATTCAAAAAGAAGATCTTCAAGGGTGAGCCAAGCAAGGAAAAGAAGAAAGAGAAAGAGAAGGAGTTACCCATTTGCTTCAAGTATAAGAAACTAGGCTATTTTAGAATGGACGACCCTCTTCTCAAGAAATCATCCAAAAAGTTCAAGAAAAAGATAATGATGGCTACTTGGAGTGATAGTGAGGACTCTAGCTCCGAGGAAGAATCACATGAAGTGGTTAACCTTTGCTTAATGGCACATCATGAGGTGGTAAATACTGAAAATCCTTTAGATTTTACATTTGATGAATTACAAGTTGCTTTCACTGAACTTATGACTAAATTTAGAAAAGTTATTTTGAAAAATAGAGACTTGAAACAACAAAATTCTAAACTTTTTCATGAAAAGAAAATGATTTCTGAAAAACTGAATTTGCTAACTCAAGAAAACTAAAAATTAAATGATGAATTAGCAAAAATCAAACCATTTATAGAAAAATTTACTTATAGTTTCAAAAAATTGAATATGCTATTAAATGAACAAAGAGTTATTTTTAATAAAGCCAGATTAGTATTTAAACCACATAAGAAACAAAAACTACTCAAAAATATGTTTGTTAAAGTTTCATCAAATTCTACCTCAAACATCTCATACTATTATTGTGAAAAAATTGATCATAAATTCTATGCATGTGATTTCAAAAAATTAAATAAAAATAATTAAAATGGTTTGGGTTCTAAGAGGAATCATGAGCACTAATCCCAAAGGATCCAAGATGACTTGGATACCTAAAAACTCAACTTGATTTTCATGTGTAGGAGTGTCTTGCAGCACGTGATAAAAAATGACTTTGGTATCTCAATAATGGCTGTTCAAGGCATATGATGGGTAACAAATCTCAATTTGTCTCTTTTGAGCCTAAAGAAGAAGGAATTATTACATTTGGTGACAATAGAAAGGGGTGCATCATTGACATCGGTAACATTTGTATCACTCCTACATCTATCCAAAATGTATTGTTTGTTGATGAATTAAGACACAATTTGTTTAGTATTAGCCAATTTTGTGATAAAGAATTTAAGGTCACATTTGAATCTTTATTATGTATTATTTCTAGTCCCAATGACAATAGTATCATGTTCATAGGACATAGACACAACAATGTATATATGATGGATCTTAATGATCTACACATGAAAAATAGTCAATGTCTTATGGCAATAGATGCCAAAGTCAATGAAATTAGTTGGTTGTGGCATCGTAGATTAGATCATACTAGTATGGATTTACTTTCAAAATTAATTAAGAAGGATCTTGTAAGAAGATTACCAAAATTAAATTTTGAAAAGAATCGAATTTGTGATGAATGTCAATTTGAAAAATAAACTAGAAACTATTTCAAACCAAAAGGCATAATTTCAACCTCTAAACCTTTAGAATTGCTACACATGGATTTATTTGGACCCACAAGGACTATTAGTCTAAGAGGTAAGTAGTATGGTTTAGTAATTGTAGATGACTTTTCAAGATTCACATGGATGATGTTTTTAGCACAAAAGGATGAAGCCTTTAATGCATTTTTCAAATTTTATTGAAAGATTTTAAATAAAAAGAACAAATCAATTGTATGCATACATAGTGATCATGGCACCGAATTCAAAAATCAATACTTTGAAAATTTTTGTAATGAAAAAAAATTGATCATAATTTTTCTGTACCTAGAATTTCACAACAAAATGGAGTAGTAGAAAGAAAAAAATCATGCATTAGAAGAAATGATACGAACTATATTGTGTGAAAGCAATCTACCTAGATACTTTTGGCCTGAGGCAATAAATACTGCATATTACACATTGAATCATGTTTTAATAAGCCCTATTTTTAAGAAAAACTCCATATGAGCTTTGGAAAGATAGACAATCAAATATCAACTATTTTTATATTTTTGATTGTAAGTATTTCATACTTAATAATGAAAAGGATAGCTTAGAAAAATTTGATGTCAAGTCAGATGAAGGTATCTTTTTAGGATATTCTTTATCAAGCAAGGCATATAGAGTCTTCAATAAGAGAACTCTCATTATTGAAGAATCAATTCATGTTATCTTTGATGAATACAGTGATAAATTATCTAGGAAGGAAAATATCTTAGATGAGGATGTAAGTGATCTAAATAATAAGATAGATAATATCATACTAAAAGATATACCATCTCAATACAATAAAGAAGAAAAGAATGAAGAGCCTTTTCATAACCTAAGAGAGGAGTTACCAGAAGAATGAAAGTATGCACATGGACATCCTAAAGATCTAATAATCGATAATCCATCATAAGGACGAAAAATATGATCTTATCTTAGAAATGTAAATAATTACTTAGCCTTTGTCTCTCAAATTAGACCTAAATCAATAGAAGAAGCTGAAAATGACCCATGTTGGATAGATGCCATGCAAGAGGAATTAAATCAATTTGAAAGAAATAAAGTTTGGATCCTAGTTAATAGACCAAATAACTATCCAATAATTGAAACTAAATGGATATATAGAAATAAATTAGATGAATATGAAACTATCATAAGAAATAAAGCTAGATTAGTGGTAAAAGGATACAATCAAAAAGAAGATATTGATTTTGATGAAATCTTTACCCCAGTAGCTAAATTAGAAGAAATTAGACTATTGCTTGCATTTGCATGTTTTATGAATTTTAAATTATATCAAATGGATATAAAGAGTGAATTTCTTAATGGTTATATAGCCGAGGAAGTGTATGTTGAACAACCACATGGATTTAAAAATCATACATTTCTAAATCATGTGTTTAAATTACATAAAGCTTTATATAGACTAAAACAAGCCCCACGTGCATGGTATGAAAGATTAAATAAATTCTCATTAGATAATAAATTTACTAAAAAAATATATAGATAAAATCTTATTCTTAAAATGAAAAGATAACAATCTATTGGTTGTACAAATCTATGTGGATGATATTATCCTTGGTGCCACTAATTAATCTCTCTGTCAAGAATTTGCCAAGCTTATGTAGGGTGAGTTCGAGATGAGTATGATGAGAGTTAAACTTCTTCCTCGAACTTCAGATCAAGCAAAATGAAGAAGAAATCTTCATCAACCAAATAAAGTATACAAGAAAGATACTTAAGAAGTTTAGGATGGAGACCTCAAGACCAATTGGCACACCAATGAGTACATCATGCAAACTTGACAAAGATGCGAAGGATAAGAAAGTAGATATAAAATTATACAGAGGTATGATAGGTTTACTCCTTTTTCTTACTGCAAGTAAATCAGATATAGTTTTTAATATTTGTATGTGTGCTAGATATCAATCAGATCCTAGAGAATCATATTTGCTTACTGTTAAAAAAAATTTTAAATACTTATCTGGGATACTTAATATAGGATTGTGGTATGATAGAGCATCTTAATTTAAATTAATTGGTTACTCTGATACTAATTTTGTTGGTTGCAAACTTGATAGAAAAAGCATAAGTAGCACATGTCAATTTATAGAAGTTAATTTAATTTCATGGTTTAGTAAGAAACAAAACTCGGTAGCACTATCTACGATCGAGGCCGAATATATTGCTACCGAAAGTTGTTGTGCCCAAATTCTTTGGATCAAACAACAACTAGAAGATTTTGGATTCAAACTTAATAAGATATTAATAAGATGTGATAATACAAGTATAATCAACTTAACTAAAAATTCAATTCAACACTCAAGATTCAAACACATTAAAATAAGACATCATTTTATAAAAGATCATGCTCAAAACAATGATGTGGTGCTTGTGTTTGTGTGTACTGATAAACAATTAGTTGATATATTCAGAAAATCTCTTAGTGAAGAAAGATTCAACATTATTAGAAGAGAATTAGGATAATGCTATCAACCATAATAAATCCTATTTTTATAACTTAAAGGAAGTCATATTAAATTCAAAAAATCAAATTTTGAGTGTATAATCAATTATTAATAATGAGAAAAATATCTAAACTTTGTTTGAATGCCAAATTTTTACTGAAACTTTAAAAGTTTCAGAACTCATGCTCGAGTCAACTCGAGCAAACTCGTTGAAAATCACAAGTTGACTCGAGAGTTGGGGCTATAGGTGAATAAAATGGATCCATGACTGTTCGTGATGCCCTAGAACTCCTTCATTTTGGCAAGCTGAGGGTCTCTCTTCCCCCAAACTCAATCTCATAGTATCTACTTGCCTCCTTACCAACTACTTCCTTAGATTCGTGAAGTTAGGATTCAGATTTGAATCAAAATGGTTGGAGAAAGATGAGGAGTGCAGAAGATTTGTAACACCCATGGAGCCGAAGAATGGGAGAGGAGAAAGAAAGTTCGAATGGAATGGACAGCATCCCAACCAACTGAGGTTTCTTAATCCTCCGAGAAACCCATTCAGGAAGAACTTCAATAAGATCAAGGTATACCGAGTTCATCCCCTCCACCACCTTCACCTGTTGGTAAGATGGCCACTAGAGCAATTGCAATAGGAAAGAGAATTGATTTCGAGTTCTTTGAGAGTTATAATTTTTCAATTGGAACTTAGATCGATAGGATGGAGAGGTGAAATTTTTATATAATGAATATCCCAATATACTCTAAGCTAGTTAGGGAGTTTTATGAAAGCCTAAAGAGGGGATCTTTTGAAATTGTAACTACTGTCAAAGGTATACAAATTGAAGTATCACAGGACAGTTTGGCACACATCTTTGGGATCACTAGAGAAGGACTCATTCCAGACAAATTATTTGATAAAAAGGAAGGGTTGAGCCTTATTATCAAGAGAGATGACATTGTAAGGGATGTCCTAGAACCCATCTTATCTGTGGTGATGAGAGTTCTACATCACATCATTGGTGGGATTTTCATTCCTAAATTTGGTAGACATGATTTTGTCTCTGAGAGAGAACTATGCATGATGTATCTGATGGTTCAGGGGACTCAGATAAATTTGCCTAGGATTATGATGCATCAGATGAGAGAGAGCCTCTAAAAATAAAGTATATTTGCCTTATGGTATGGCCTTGACCAGGATCTTTGAGACAGCAGGAGTACCACTAGAGAATGCAGGTAGTAAGAAGCGGTCTCACTTCGATGTATATAACATGAGAGCCCTGACCAGAATGCAGTATCATGTGGTGGAAGGAACATGGATAAAGAACATTTTGAGTCAAGAGAGGAGAGTGCCTAGAGTAGTGGAGGCAGGAGAGCCCTCTACCTCTATTGCACCTAGTGATGCACCTGACCCCAGTACGCTTATGACTCCTCGAGCTCCACCCATAGATAGGTTCCCATAGCCACCACCTACGAACTCTACATCTTTGGATAGACTGGCAGATATGATTTCTATCAAAGTTAGCAGAGAGATTCAGGGCTTATATGAAAGAGTAGAGAGTGTACAGATTGAGATGAGGTCTATCTCTCAGAGGCTCACTACTCTAGAGCAAAGGGAGCAGACACATCATATACCTACTGATCTCTATAGCATTTTTGAGGAGATAGCTCAGCTCAGGGGGAGAGTTGAGTTAGGAGGCACTGAGATGATGGTAGCCATCAATGGATTAGGTTAGGCATAGCAGCAGGGTATTATTTCAGTACTTGAAGTTATGGACAGTTTGATTGGAAAGATAGAGAGACATGCTCTAGACATGATACCAACAGTATTAGCAGTAGATGCAGCCACCAGGACAGTCATGCCTCGACCTCCATCTCCTCCACCCATGTCCCTAGTTCAGACTCAGGTGTCCATTAGTATGAGTAGACCACCACTCTGAGTCTATACTCATGTGGGGCCTACTCCCTCATAGATAGTTGGACCATCAGCTAGGACCAAGAGTAGGAGAGCTAGGCCATCCACATTCAGAGCTTCATCTTCTTAGACATTAGAGATCCTTTTAGATAATGATTAGCATCATAGGAAGCTGATGTCTAGTCATTTGATGTTCTTAGACATATGTTTAGGAATATATGTTTGTATTTGACACTATGTTAGATGCCTCTCTGACACTTATATATGAAATGACTTAACTTAGTCTTGTTTTGAACTTGGTATTTCATTGTATCTTGGTATGTTGAGATAGAACACACTCATTTTGTAAATGCAATGAAACTCATGATTATTTATCCTTATATTATTTTAATCTCTTGAGTTGATCTCGTGGAGTGTTTGTCTTTATTTTTACCTTTTCGATGGATGACAAAAAGAGGGATTAATATGTATATGAGCATATATTTACTTATCTTGAATATGGCCTAAAGTGTATATGTATATAAGCATATATTTACTTATCTTGATATATAATGTGCATCTTGGCTTAATATGTATATGAACTTATATTCATTTACCTTGTGATTCATTTACTTTGAATATGTTAAGGTTAAAACTTTCAGCATATATGATGTGCATTATGAGTTTGGAGTTTGTTCCATGATACATACTATATGTATCAAATGTATGCTTTGACTCATGTAAAACATCGATTGTTTAATATTGATGCCTGGCACACATATGGATATATACTAATGATTCACCATTCAAATAAGAACAAGCAAAAATTTTAGCTTTGAATTGATAAAATATATTTAAAATATGAGCATTAATTGAGGGGGAGATAAATATGAAACTATGTAAAGGGTTAAATGTTTAGCATATTGAAGATGTCCCCAAATGCATTCATGTCATATATATTTCTCACTCATATACTCAAGATTTTGTCATCATAAAAAAAGAAGAGATTGTTAACCCCAAGGATTAACTTTGATGATGAACAAAATACTTGAGTATATTGTTTGGACTAATGAATTGATTGAGATCATATTTTAGGATATATTATAGAGTATCAAATGAAAAATCTCTATAAAGTGCATTTAAGGATCATTGAGGAAATATTAAAGGCTTTTGAGGCATGAATAACACTTAAAGCAAGGTTTAAAAGAGACATCTCAAAACTAAAATTGAAGAGAAAAATATTTGGGCAAGTTATAATTTTTCAGCATAAAAAGCCCTTGAGTCGACTCCTTATTCAGCTCGAGCTGATACAAAACTGGCATGCAGAGGTTTCAGATGGCATGGTCTCAAGTGGAGGCTCGAGTTGACTCGAGGTTCATGAGTCAAAGTTGTAGAAAAATACAGAGAACATGATTTTTGAGACAAAATTTGAAATGGTCTCAAGTAGAGGCTCGAGTTGACTCGAGATTTACAAGTCAAAGTCTTAGAAAAATATAGAGAATGGAATTTTCAAAATAAAGTTTGGTATGGTCTCAAGCAGAGGCTCGAGTTGACTCAAGGTTCATGAGTCAATATCTCAATAAAATACAGAGAATATGATTTCCATGCCTAAGCCCTCGAGTGGAGGAATGAGCAGAGAAAAAGGCTTCGAGCGGAGGAATAAGCAAAGAGAAAGGTCTCGAGCGAAGGAACGAGTAGAGAAAAATATCTTGAGCAGAAAGACGAGTCGACTCGAGATTCGACTCGAGCTCCAATGGCTAGTTTCTATAAAATATTCAGAACTATATAGAATTATTCCAAACAGCTCTTTTTAGTCCTCCAATGGTCTAAAACCCTTCTCCAGCCTATCGAATATGGGAAATAAGCTACAAAATACCTGGATGAAGTGACTTGACCACTCAATCATTGAGAGGAATTAAGAGTGAAGAAAAAGAATCCAAAAAGTCTTGAAAAGAGAGCATTCCACTTCCAACTCCAAAAATATCAAATCAAGAGATTTCTTTCAATAAGAAGGTAAGCGCACTCTATTCAAAAGCCTCCATCAAGAAGATTCTACAAGCCTCATTGATTCCTTTGCTTATTAAGGAGCTTTGTTTTTTATTCTTGTTGTGTAATCTTTATTCCACTTGTAATTTAGCATTAATAGGATATTGAAGCTAAGGAGAAGGCCTATCCAAGCCTGAGAATTAGATTGTAAGCCAAGGGTTGGCTTAGAATTTGATTATGGTTGGTGAGTTGGTATAAAACCAACTAGGTTTTGGATAATGAGCCTTGAAAAACTATCCGACTGTAATCTTGGAGAGATTATAGTAAAATTTTCAAGTGGGTCTTGGAGAGTAGACGTAAGTACAAGGGATACCGAACCACTATAAGTTCCTTTGTGTTTGTAATTGTCTTGGTCCCTTCTTTTCATGGTATTTATATTTCTGCATACTTACATACATTACATTTCAGCACACCTCAACATATCACTAGTCTTCAAAATAGCACATAACTTGTTTGAATTTTGAAAAACCCAATTCACCCCCCCCCCTTCCCCTCTTAGGTTGTCTTGCTGGGCAACACGGTTGTTATCTGAAAGTTTATTACATGGGCTTCTACCGATAACTAGATCAAACCCACCAAATGCGCTAATCATCTGCTCAAGCCTGTCACCATCAAGCTCTTACATATTAACAAATGTGTTGGACAAGTGGAGCCTCCCATTTGCACATATTGTCTTCTACGTCTTTCCATGCAGGTACCAATACTTGTAGTTTGGCATAAATCTACTTATATATAAATGGGTAACTATTATATCCCTATCAAGCATTTCTCTATTGATACATCTCTTAAAAAAATAACAAGCCCATCCTTGAATTAAGAGTGCAGCATTTCCAAAAGTATAATCATAGAAGTAAAGGACATCATTGCAAATAGGGACGGTCAGGACGTGCATACATCTCACACATGCAGACATGGAGCTTGCCAGATGACTAGACTGCACAAGCACATGAATTTTATTTTTAAATTACTATTTTATTTTTTTAAAAAAAATTTACTTCTATTTGCAGCTCGAGGAGGTAGTTGGGGGCTCGAAGAGGCTATGATGACTACCTAAATGGAGGTGATGCATTTTATTCTTGTTGTTGTATTGTCAAGCTTGGATGGTCTGTTACATCACAAACAACCACTTGCAACCATCTCATGGTTAAAGGTGCAAAGAAACTTGCAATGCAGGGCAAGCTTGGACGGTCTGTTACATTATAGACAACTACTTACAACCACCTCATGGTTAAAAGTGCAGAGAAACTTGCAATGCCTAATTTTTTAATGGCAGATCTAAGCCTTCTTCACATTTTCATGTACTAAGATTATCATATACTGCTGGATGAGAATCAGACAATGCCTAAATCAGGAGACCAATAGACCAATACATTATTATGTACTGCTGGATGAGAATCATTTTTTTGCTGATACGTTACAGATGCTAACTAACAATCTTTGTTATATATAAGTTAAATTTTGATCGTCTTATTATATTTTGATAGATATTTTATTTGAATCAATTTTTAGGTCATCTACTTGCTTTGATTTTTATTTTTATTTTCAGAGATTATACATCATGTCTTTTAGAGGTTGGAGCAATTCTAGCTAAGGACAAAGCTCTCGAGGAGAGAGTGATCATGCGGCTAGCTTGCATGGCTCCACACATCTTACTCCAGATGGTAAACTCTAATATTTTAGATATTCTCATTTATGTTATTTTATCCTTTGCTACCTAATATAATATTCTTTATAATAGATATTTTATGCTCAGGTTCGGATGATAGGGGTCACAGTTACCCCACAATCACACACAAAGTGACTGGCTCCCAGACACAGTCATGGTTGAGGACTTGCTCGGCTCGCGACCCCTCCAACTCGATTGGAGGATAGACATCTTATCCATATTCGGAGTTACTCGTAAGTACTACAATTCAATTAATATGTTTAAAAATTAGTCATTCTAGAGTTAATATTTATTTTTCAAAAATAATTTTACAGCACGTTTAGAGAGTGGAGTATCTCATGTGGTTACCGGCATTATCTGATGCTTGATTCCAAGGTCGATGAAGGAGTTATCTAGCTAGTCATCTGAAGCTCATGATGCAACCTGAAAGATATTTCTGATCAGTCAAAACTAGTTTAATTTTTAAATTTTTGATATGCTGATATTTTAATTATATTTTAATACATGCGTGCTTCTATCTTGCAGAAGTACTACCGATTCGAGACTCCTCAAAATGAGAAGGCTAGTCATCAGACCTTCAAGGATGTGGTCACATAGAGGCTCCGAGATGGCCTCTATAGCCTCAAGTAGTCCACCATCCAGCGCTTTGGTTCTCAGTCACCATCAGATTAGAGATCCTTCATGGATCCCTGCATGTGGGCGAATATATGGAAGACCTTCTGCAACCAGTGGAGCAGTAAGGAGTACTCTGGTAGGTGGTAAAGGGTTTGATAGAATCTAGCCATCCAATAGAATTCGATTAGGCACATAGGTGGCTTGGTTGGCACATATGTCATGGCCGACAAACTGATATGAAATCAATACCAAAACTCTTTACTAAAATTATAAAAATTTTTATATGCATATTTAATTAATTTAATTTTATTATTTACTTATTATAGACATGGCAGCTGGTCGTCCACCAGACCAGCTATAGTTGTGATGGGCCATCCACTAGTCTCTGAGGACTAGTGACTATTTAGATTCTACATCGTGATAGATTATAGTAAGAACTTTAAACTTTATTTACTAATTAAGTTATTATAGGATCTAATTTTGATATTAGAACTAATATATTTCTAAAATGTATAGATGGGTTATGCAATGTACATCATTGAGAGGTATGGTGATGACCCATCTTCTTAGCCTTCCTTGACCTTGAGGGATGGCTCAGTGCCACCAGGGGGTGAGTAGGAGCCTGGTCATAAGATTTGGCCACAGCTTCGTGATGAAAATCAAGTAAGATTAAAACATGCATTTTGAAACTTTTTCAAATTAAATGGCAATGAAAGTAAAAATTAATCTAAAATTAATCTACTACATGCAATGATCAGATCATTAAACCCTACTCATGATCTAGATATGCTAATATGTTATATAAAATATAAATACGATCGATCAGTAAATCATATTTGCTGATTGACTTATGTTCAGAATATAATACCTATGCATGGATAGATGATCTCCATGATCCGAATATATAGGAGGAAGCTCTCACATCAAACTACAGCTATATACATGTCTGGCCTCTATGGTGAGTCCACATGGAGCTCATGGTACCGATCAGCTCCATCGGAGTGCTAGCTCCTTGCCAAGGCCTTCGACGATTGATCTTTATCCATCTAGTTGACGACCTTTTTCCTAATATCCTAGATGCTCCGAAAGGCCAAAAGATAATATACGGAGGATGATGAGGTGGTGTGGAATGTCTGGTGGTGATCCAATGCTCACAACACTCGAACTCTGAATTCCAACTCTAGGGTTTTGAACACTCAAAAACCCTGATGCCCGAAAATCCTCTTGCGCCCTCTCTCTTTGGAATTTTCCCATGAAACAAATTTTCATGGGTAGAGGAACTCTCCCTCTACCATATAGCCACTCTCAAAAACTTTTTAGATGGATGACAAAAGAGAAAGAAAATAATAGAAGTCACATGAGAGGAATGTTGGCGTAGGAAAGACACACATCTCTCCATGGACTTTTCCATGCCCAAACATGCACCCCTCTCTAGTTTTTCTCTCTCTAAGAAAGCCTCCATGCCACCTCTCAGATACTTCATGCACACCCATGTAGGCCCACAAAAAATCCCATTTTAAATGGGCAACTTTCGATGGCTTTTGCATGTGTATCTGATAAAGAGATGGAGGTTGAGAGGTTTTAACCATCCACTTGAATTCAAAATTCAAGTGGATGTTTTATCCATTTCCAACACCCCACCAAGTGGGTGATGAGCAGAAGGACTCTCCTTCTACACCCACTCTAAAAAATTTCTATGAAAAAGTGTGATAAAAAGAAAATGGCATGGAGAAGGGAATAGATAAGGTTGAATTTGTTTCAACCTCCAACCAACAATTGAATTAAAAATTCAATATCATTTGAACCGGTCCAACACTTGGACTAGGTTAAAGAGAGAATAAAGAGGAGGTGCACACAATATTTCTGGCATGGGAAATCTAATGCAAAACCAAAGTGTGCATGAGAGAGGGTGTGGAAAAGTCAAAGGTGGTGCAAGGAGTTTAAAATTCAAACTTGCTTTGAATTGGTCCAAATTGGTTTCAGCTAAACTAATTTTCCAGACCCAATTAGACTAGGTCAAATCAAATTAAATTAGGCTTGACCAATCTAATAAAATTTTAATTAAATTAAAAATTAATTAGATCGAAGTCCTGATCAAATTAGGATCGAATCTCCCATAACGATTAGGTCATCAAATAACCTAATCGGGTCAAATCTAATCGAATCAAATTCAATCAGATTTAATCAAATCCTCATTTCTTAATCAAATTAGATTAATTAATAATCAAATTATTAATTAATTCTTCAATAAACATAGGGTTTCAATCGGATGGATGTCTGGGCAATAGAGTCCCATCTATATGAAACTCTTGAAGAGTCCCAAACTAGTGGGACTCTTGAACCCAGTGTCCCAAATGAATGAAACTCATAATCATAGAGTTTCAGACTAATGGAACCCTCGATCAAAAAGTTTCAAACAAGTAGAACTTAGAGTTTCAATTCAGTGGAATACATAAAAGCAGAGTCTCAGTCTAGTAGGACTTCTGATCATAGAGCCCCAGTCTAGTGAGACTCTTGACCATAGAGTTTTAGACCATTGGGACTCTTTGATTAGCCATCAAATCAGGTAGAAACTCCTATTGTGTGTGATCCCATAGGTTCGAATCCTAAGTCAGTAGCACAAGAACCAATTTTTTGTACTAATCGATGTGATCATCTAGCAATGATATCCGATGTCCGAATAGATCGAATGGTCGCAATGCAACATCGATGAACCTATGGCATATGGTTATCATATAATTCATCTTCTTAACCTTAATGCTTAAAAGATAACCTAAAATTTAACTATCAATCTTGAAAAATCATCTATAATGTATTTCAAAATTCAGTGTCCATCGAATGGACTACCCCAATCGAGGTTTTGCTAAATTGAAATACAATGATGCACTTGCTCCAACACTTGAAGGGGTCAATCCCATCTTGACTCATACACCGACTTCACAAGTACTTGACTGCACCTAGTAGCCTTCCATCACTAAATTAGAAATTCAGATAGTCCAATACCTAAGTGCAGTGAGTTGCTTGCAAGTCATCATTGTGATCTCAAGTCTAAGGGACACTTATACTGATATCCTTCGTGAGGAACTCTCGACAGTAGAGAGCTACATAGTTGGATCATGTTCATTGAAATATACTCCTACACTTCACCTGCATACCATACTAATACATCATACAAGAGGACAACTAATGCATATGGCACACAATGATCTACACTCGATGCATTGTCGTCCTAGGTAACAACGTATTATTTGATCGTGAACAAGTTTAAGGACTAAATGATAAATCCTTCTTTGTCGAGTCTAAATAGTCCTAAGGACTTTATCATAAAAGAGTTCATTACAGGAAGATGCATAAAAGTGATAAAAATATCAAAATAATAATTTTATTCATTGAAAATTTGAGTACATTTTTACAATTAGCTCAACCATCTACAACCTAAATAATTGGCTTTAGGATACAATTTCCAACAACTCTCACTTAGAGTAAAGCCATTCAGAATAGTATCGAATACCTATCTTCTATTTATGATTATCGAACTCTTTGATTCTGAGGGCTTTAGTAAAGAGGTCAACCACGTTCTCCTTTTCGTCAGTCTTTTGAAGATCGATGTCATCTTGCTCCATGATCTCTCGAACAAGATGGTAGTGATGCAGAATGTGTTTGGTGCATTGATGTGCCTTCGGCTCCTTCACTTGAGCTATGGCTCCAGTGCTGTCACAATAAAGTAGAATTAGACCATCCAAGAAGGGTGCCACTCCCAGCACATCGGTGAACTTCTGCAGCCACATAATTTTTTTTACAGCATCGAATGCTGCGACATACTCTACTTCGCATACAGAATTGGCCATAGTGTACTGCTTGAAACTCTTCCAATAGACTACTCCATCGTTCAGGATAAACACATAACCTAATACACTCTTACTATCATCATGATCCGACTAAAAATTAAAATCAACGTATCCCATAAGTTTCAAGTCAGCATCTCCATAGATGAGCCATTAGTTCTTAGTATTTCTCAAATGCTTTAGGATTATCTTTACAACCTTCTAGTGATTCTCATTCGGATCAGACTGGTATCTACTCACTATCCCTAGTGAGTATGCCATATTCGATCTCGTACATGTCATGGTATATATAATAGAACCTACTACCGAAGCATATGGTATTCTACTCATACAATCTCTCTCTCTTAAGGAGTTGTTGGACAATTCCTATTCGAGAGAGTAATTCCATGGCATATCGGGAGAAAGCTCTTTTTGAAATTTATCATGCTAAACTGCTTCAGCATGGTATCGATGTACGTAGACTGAAATAATTCAAGCAACTTTTTAGATCTATCTCTATAGATCTTCATCCTCAGGATGTAGGAACTTCTCCTAAGTCCTTCATGGAGAATTAAAATGATAGCCAAATCTTTATTCCTTATAACGCAGGGATGTCATTTCTGATTAAGAAAATATCATCCACATATAAAACAAGAAATATGACTACAGAACTGTTAGCCCATTTATACACGCAGGATTTCTCTCCATTTTTAATGAAGCCATACGTTCTGATCATCTTATCAAAATGCATGTTTCAACTTTGTGATGCCTGCTTCAATCCATATATGGATCTCTGAAGCTTGCATACCTTGAACTCATCTATGAACGTGAAACCCTCAGGCTGTATCATATATACCTCTTCATCCAGCTCTCCATTTAGAAAAACTATTTTTACATCCATCTGCCAAATCTCATAGTCTAGATGTGCTTCTATCGCAAGCATAATCTGAATGGACGAGCATTACCACCGAAGAAAACATCTCATCATAGTTAATACTATAATGCTGACGATATTTCTTGACAACCAGATGAATTTTATAAGTCTCCACCTTCTTGTTTGCATCCTTTTTACTTTTAAAAATCTACTTACACCTAATGAATTTTATCCCTTCAAGTGGATCAATCAGTGTCCATACGCTATTGACTTTCATAGACTCTATTTTGGAGTTCATGACTTCTAGCCATTTATTAGAGTTGGATCTCTGCATGGCATCTATGTAGATGATCAGATCCTCATCATTCTCATTAAGTTCGACAAGATCACCATCCCAGATTAAGAAATCATAGTATTTATCTAGTTGATGTGGTACTCTATCGGATCTTCTTAAAGGTGCCTCTATAATAGGCTCTGAGTTTGATCTTATCAAATTCATTTCTACAGTTTTACTAGAATATGTCAGTTCTTCCACCTATCAAATTTCACTATGTTCAACACTAGAGGCAGTAGTTTCTTCCATAAGAAACTCTTTTTCCAAGAAAACTATCCTATTGTTGACGAACACCTTTTATTCTTTAGCAAGGTAGAAGTAATAACCCCTAGTTTTCTTAAAATATCCTATGAACAAGCACTTATCGGACCTAAATCCAAGCTTTTCTAGCTACAAATGTTTACATAAGCTGGACATCCTCAAATCCTAAGATGAGAGAGTGTTGGCCTACGCCCAGTCCATATCTCATAAGGAATCTTTGCAACATACTTGCTCGAAATATTGTTCAAAATAAAATAAGTGATCTCGAGTGCATATCCCCATAACAAAATTAGCAGACTCGCAAACCCCATCATGGATCAAACCATGTCCAACAAGATTTGATTCCTCATTTCTGACACGCCATTATGCTGTGGTATTCTAGGAGGGGTTCATTATGACAGAATGCTATTCTCTCTTAGATATGTCAAAAAATTATTAGAAAGGTATTCACCTTCTCGATCTAATCAAAGAGTTTTAATACTTTCTCAAGCTATTTTTCTATCTTATTTTGATATTATTTGAATATTTCAAATGAATCGAATTTACTCTTCATAAGATAGATGTATCAATATTTAGATAGATTGTCAGTAAATATAATGAAGTAGTAGAACCCACCTCTAGCATATATATTCATAGGTCCATATACATCAGTATGTACTAGATCCAGAAGCTTAGTGACCCATTCATCTTTTCTAGTAAAAGATGATTTGGTCATCTTAGCAAAAAGGTAGGATCCACGGGTATTTAATGATTCACAATCGTCGATGTTAAGGATACGCTCCTTAACTAACCTATTAATCCTATTCTTATTTATATGACCGAGCCTACAGTACCAAAGATAGGCATCGATGATATTATCTAGTTTCGAACATTTATTTGATGTGTACATTATACTAATAGACTATAATAAAATATAAATATCATTTCTTAATTGTCCTCATATTACTGTAACATCATTTATAATGATATCACTATAATTTTTTTTATTAACAAACAATAATCATCTTAGGCCAAAAGTCCAACAGATATTATGTTCATCATAAAAGATGGACAATAGTGATAGTCACTTAAAATGATATTATTATTTTTGAAAATAAGTTCAAGAATTTTTAATGCTAGAATTAAAACTTTACTTCCATCCCCAACATTAAGGAATCTATCATCATTCTTAAATGTTCTACCAATTTGAAGTTTGTGCAATGAATTACATATGTAAATTGGACTTTCAGTATCTATTATCCAGGTAGATATATCATAAATGGAGAAATTATAAGATGTTATAATATAACAGCCTTGACTAGCAACTACTTGCTGATTTTTTCTATTCAGATCAAGAGGACCATTTCTCTTTAGATCTGTCTGATTAGGATCAATACTAAACTCCTTGTAATTAGGTCCTAAAAGCTTGTCACTATCCAACAGTGAACGAAGCAGACTAATACTAGCCATTCTATTTATCTGAAAGAAAAATATAAAAGAAAAACATGAAATCTTATTAGTACTTGAATTAATTAATTCTAAAGACTTGGACTTTAGTCTAAAGGTTTTTTCACTATTTTACGAATTGATAGTCTTTACCTTCAATTTGAGAAATTACATTAACTTCTTAGTGGGTACTAGAATTTACATAGACTATAAATGAGCCTGAGAAAAGCTTTGGCTAATCCGTATGCATCTACAGGTAGGTTCACAATCAATTATTTCTTTAAATAATTTTTAGTAATTAGATTTTACCCTAGAAGCCAATTCAATAGGCTAATGCCTCCACTAAAAAGTTCTGGTTAGGTCTAACCATTAACATGATTAAGTTTGATGCATCAAACTAATAATGATCAGGCCCGAGGAAAGCTTTGGCTAACCTGATCATCATTAAGAGAGTGCGACTTAATCATCATATGATGGACAGTAATTTTAATATCCAGATGAACACCAGATGTAAGGCACCTCCAATGTCTATCTAGAAAATTGGGCTCATTACTATTCACCTTAATGGAAGGCTATGACTCGATTATCCTCATAACTTAGTCATTTTAAAGATCTAATAATTTAGAGAATTTAGATTACATGTGATTTAGAAATAGAAAGGACATAGACCAATTTTCTTCAACTGACTTCACCGAGTTAAATCTTTTCACTGACTTCACCAAGTTAATAGGTTAGGATTATGATCAATTTAGGTCTATGGGCACCTAATTCAGTCTTACCGATTGAAATCAGTCAAACTGATTCCTAGTGACATAGGTGAGCTCAAATCATCAAGTGATCTAATCAAATCCTAATTGATCATGTCGGTCAGGTAATTGAGATCAATGAAAGAGATATGCCATTAACTCGTCAAAGATCGAATCAGTGTGAGTAGCTCCCAATTAAAAATCACTGGTTAGACTGCCAAACTTACCTTAGACACCAACTGATAAATCAGGTTCAATCTAATCAACTTAGTAACTTCGGGCTAGACTGCTTAGCTATGAATTAAGTCCATCTTGGTCTAGTTAAAAATTTGAACTTGTCCAACTATAACTATTGAAGTTGAATCTAGAGTACCCTTGACCTAATCTAATTCAGTATTTGGTAAGATTTGATCAATAACTTTAGATTAATTCATTCTTTAACTAACCTTAGGTCTAACCTAATTAATGGACCTAATTCATCTAACCATTTAACCTATAGTTTTATGCATATGTCTTAGAATCTTTAATTCATAATTCTATATCCTATGAGACAATACTTAATCTTTTATTAAGTTTTTGGGCTGATGGATCAAAATTCAGGATTTCAAAAATAATTTTTAAATTTTGAAAGATTTTTATTTTTTGTTCACCAAATGGGTTGATTCATTTCAAAAATGGGTCAGCTTATTTCATAAATAGCAACCTATTGCTAGTTTCATAATAAAAAATAAATCATAATAAAATTAAAGCATGAATCACATATTAGATCTAATCTAATATATTCATATTTAATTTTTAATTTATTATTTTTTTATTAATTTAAATAATTTTAATTAACATATAAATATATCATATATGCTAGTATTTAATTTTTCTAGTTAATATATAAGCATGTCAAGCAATCCTTGCTCTGATACCATTGATGAAAATCGAGCAGGATTGAAACATGCATTTTCGAAACCTTTTGAATTAAATGACAATGAAAGAAAAAAATAATTTAATATTAATCTATTATATGCAATGATCAAATCATTAAATCCTACTCAGGATCTAGACATGCTAATATATTATAGAAAATTTAAATGCGATCGATCAGCAAATTATATTTGTTGATCGACTTGTATTCAAAACACAATACCCGTGCGCAGGTAGATGATCTCCGCATCCAAATTTATCGGAGGAAGCTCTCACATTACACTACAGTCGCACATACGTCCAGCCTTTATGGTGAGTCCACACGGAGCTTCTAGTCCTAATTAGCTCCACCAGAGTGCTAGCTCCTCGTTAAGGCCTTCGATGGTTGATCTTCGTCGATCTGATTAACAACCTTTCTCTCGATCTTTCGAACACCTCAGAAGGCTAGAAGGTAATATACGGAGGATGATGAGGTGGTGTAGAAAGTCTGGTGGTAATCTGATACTCATCGCACTCGATCTCTCCATCTGAATCCTGAATCCCAACTCAAGGATTTTGAACAATCAAAAATCCTGACGCCCAAAAATCCTCTCATGCCCTCTCTTTGAAATTTTCCCATGAAATAAATTTTTATGGGTAAAGGGACTCTCCCTCTACCATACACCCACTCTCAAAAGCTTTTTAGATGGATGATGATCATTGTCATAGGCGGTTAAAAATAAAATCTAACTCAAACTATATAGATAGGATGAATCAAGATCGAATCCATAGGGATTGCATTAATTATATTTAAATTATAAATTAAAAGTGATTAGAATTAATTAAAAATTGATTAATTAAAAGACTACTTAAATTAATTAAGAAAGTAAATTAAATAGTAAATTAATTAAGATGAAATTGCAGGTATGGAGATGGATTCTCAGGATCTCAATTGATCACTTATCTAATAGCTGATATTCTTTTTAATATGCTTTAATTGATACCTAACCAATAAAAATATAATTTATCTTAGAGAACATAGTCTGTACCCTTAGATCATAGCCCATCTCTTAAAGTTATAGGCTAGTCTAAATTGATTTAGATATAATATAAATAATTAATTTGAATATAATCTATCCAAAGAGCACAAACCATACCCATAGATCATGGCTCATCCCAAGAATAATAA
Source organism: Cocos nucifera (assembly GCA_006176705.1). Lineage (NCBI taxonomy): Eukaryota > Viridiplantae > Streptophyta > Magnoliopsida > Arecales > Arecaceae > Cocos > Cocos nucifera. The sequence continues at coordinate 542,620 of QRFJ01000750.1, forward strand.
ATTATTTTAGATTAATTATAAAAAAATAAAGACATAAAAATATTATAACTAAAAAATAGTCTTTATTGCAAATTAAAAAGAAATACAAAAGATGAAAAATAAAAAACACCATCAAAATAAGATCACAATGATCTCCTAAGAAAGAGAGGATCAGGTAGACATCGGAGAGCTTCTCATTAAAATCTTCATCCTGGAGTCTTACTGAAGAACCCGAGCAACAACAAGTGAAAGAAATTGAGAATAGGAAAGAAGTTTTGGTGGAGATGTAGGCTTAGATTTTTGATGTGTTGGAAAAGAGAAAGAAGAAGAAAGAAGGAATAAAGCTTGAGAAGAGAGAAATAGGGAGAGAGAGAGAGAGAGAGAGAGAGAGAGAGAGAGAGAGAGAGAGAGCTTTTAGAGAGGCTGTGGCATGAAGAAGGGCTTTGCAGAGGCAGATTCCCCTAGAAGGAAGGATTATGGCTCGTTGGTTTAGCTTAGGAGGATTTTTATAGAGAGAAAAAGAAGAGAAATAGAGTTTGAAAGAAAAAAAATTATGAAAATTGAGCCTAGATCAAATTTTGCATCCTGTGATGATTTCCAGCCATCAGATCGGGCTCAAACGGTCTAGTTCACGTCAAAATCAGCCTTCTACGGCTAAAAGAGGGTCTAAATTAAATTATAGCCATCGGATCAAACCTGGGGATGAATTTTGACCATTGGATGGCACCCAGATCTCCTTAATCAAGTCGAAAACACCTTCCTACCGTTGGATCTTCACTAGCATGATTTTTGGCCATTGGATCACGCAAATCAGCTGGGCATAGTTCGAATCAGAGCAGGAAATGATATTAGCCGTTGGATCTTGATTGAGACGAACGCCTACCATCGGATCATGCAATTATTATTCTTGTAGACTGCATAGACCGACCGCATCAAACGTTGCAACCAATCACGCTATTCTCTGCCTAAGAAAATTACCATTTTGCCCCTATGAGCCACGATGGATTTTTGGTGAACCCCTTAAGGGTCCAGGTCTGCCACGTGGCGTGCTTTGGTTTGCCAAGCCTACTGAGCTAGCCAATCCATGTCAGGATCTATGGACCGATCGATTGATCTACCATGCACCAACGGGCCTAATGGGCAGAATTTTTGGGCTTTATATTTTTTATTTTTTCTTTATTTTTCTTTTAAAACTTCATTCTTGGTCCAATTTAGGTCTGATTCACTTCAAATTTATTTTGTTGCAATCTATAAATCAACCTCTTTTCATCCATGATTTTTTTATAAAAGATAAAATTAAAGTATCAATTTTTAAGAATAAAGATAAATTAATTTAATAAATTAATATTTTTATAAATATATTTTATGTGTTTATCACACCCTTCCAACTTGAACTTTACTCATCCTTGAGTAAAGTAGATAAATTAGCAATATATACTGATTCAGTCTTAAATTAAAAATTAGATTTAGATACTCCTAAAGGTAGCTGATATCCGGTTAGATCATTAAAGAGGTACGTCATCGGATTACTAATTCGACCCAATTAGTGATTTAAGTGTTAGCCTTAGAAATTTTTATAGATCTTCTTTTGTCAACTCCCCACTTTATTCTTTAAATCCTCTAACTTGATGTGAGCTGAGTTTATTGCCTTTCTTGTAATTTAGTCCCCTTATTATCCACTTTTCTTCTTCTTTTCTTTTTTTGTTTTCAGATTCTTGCATCCCCATCTTTTGATGTAGACCACAATGCTTACTTAGGCGAAAGAGCCCGGTTACTCAGTGAGATAATGCTAAACCTCTTTTTAATTTACACTGTCTATCTTTTTACGTGAACTACAATGCTTACTTAGGTGAAGAGGCCTGGTCACTCAACAGAAAATCAGTGTTTATTATTTTTTTTTTTGGAGACTTTTGCATATTTTAACCTTTCCACCCAACTTCCATGAAGTAGATTCTTTATTGAGATCAATAAGAAGAGGATTCTAGAATCACTCTTAAAATTTGGTTTGGTCTAAACCCTACCATTCATTAGGTTTTCTTAATAATTTTTTTCTCAGTATCTCTAAAATTTTCTAGACTGTTAATCATTCATTGATTAGGGTGCCTAATTAACTATTAATCAAAATAAAGTTTAGATATATAAAGCTAATTATTTGAAATCATACTTGAGGACTCATAAGTTTTAAAGTTAGTTATTCTTCCCCCAACTTAATTTTTATTATCTTCAATGAAAGAAGAGAAAAATAAAAATATTTATCAAGAAGGGGTACCACCTGGTTTATTATTTGCAGGTCCTTCAGTATACTCCATCAAGTTCATATAGGATGTTTTGATGATGTGCTCCTCCTAATTTAGGCCTGATCGTCTTTATTAAGTTCCTACAAAAATGAAAATAAAAGGCAAACTAGAAATCTAAAAAATAAGATGATGGGTTGTCTCCTAACAAGCGCTAAGTTTAAGATCTTTAGTCAAACCAAGTGATTCTTCCTATCCTGTATCAAAAATTGGATTGACAAATTCGAATGATTTTAGATTACCAATCTCAGGAAGATGGCTTGCGATCCCAATATTTATAGATTTTAGTATTTTCTTATCAATCCTTAGAAAGTAACTCATAGCCCCATTCTTAGTTAGTTTTATTTTTTAAATTTTAAGAAAATAATATATGAACCTATTCATAGACTCTTGTTTATTAAAAATTTTTTCTATTTATTCTTCTAGTATGCTCATGAATTTAGATGTTAGGATAAAGGTTGAGTTTGATATAATGGATACCAGAAGGGTATCACTTAATTCTAAACATGCGTACTCAAATGTGACCAAGGATGGATTTAGTTCTAGAGGAGGTGGTAATTCTAGAGGAGAAGCTATTGGAGCAAGTATTGATTCATATTTCTCAACCCATGAAAAAGTGTTGCTAAAATTGGGTGGCTCTAATAATGTATTTTTATTTTCAGTATATCCATCTACATTAAAATTATCTACTCTAAAAGGATCCAAACGTGTTTGCACTGGATCTTGAGAAATAATTCTAGGGATAGCTTCCTTAATTACATCTTTAGGTTCATCCATCTCAAAATAGTTTTTAGTTTGTATATTGGGTTGTTCTATAAGGATTTCATGAACATTGGAGCTCTTAGCTATATATTACTCCCTTGGATCACTTATGAGCTGATTAGATAATTCTTTCTCTTTCCAACTATTAAATGCAGTAGTTAGTTGACTAACTTAAATTTCTAGGTTGGCTATAGACTGAGTTTGTATTTCTAACATGTATAAAATATTTTTTTTAAAATGTCGAACTATAGGTACTTGAAGAGGATTGAGGAATATTTTGATACAGATATGCTGTATAAGTTTTCTTCAGATAATTAGGTTCAAAATCAGTTGCTGATTGTAATATTTCATAAAAATTTGAATAGTTTTCCAAACCCAGATTATAGTTGTTGGAGTAAGGGTTATAATAATTGGTCTGAGTTGGGACTAGGTAAATCTGCTCATGTGCAAATTTTTAAAGTCGATATGTAGCTGGACATTCACTAGTCAGATGGTTGGGCATGAACATATATCACACACATGCAAAGATGAGGTAGGAGAGTGTCTCATATTTAATAGATGATCAAATTTCTGGAACAACTCATTTACCTTATTGTGGATATTTATGGAGTTTCCAACCTCATAAATTCCACCACTATTAGGTTCATACATGGGTGTATAGGGATCATAGAAGTAATAAGAAGGGATAAAGTATTCTCTGGATTGGTGAAAAGATGCAATTATAATTCTAGGTTTAACAGCTCTAAGAATTTATTTAATTTCAAGATCTAGGGGTAAATTTTAGGTCATGATGATCAATGCCTAAGTAAATGCCCTACAATTATACCTTAGAGCAAACACAAAAAAATTTTAGTTTAATTTTTTTAGAATTTTTTTAAATGAGATAAAAAGAGACAAAAGAAATTTCAAAGATGAGAGCCTAGAGAGTCCTAAATCTAAGAAATAGGTGAGAGGAGTTTTAATTAGGTTTGATGTTAGTTAGCAATCAAGTTATATAATCAATTCTAGCTAAGAGTTATCCTAGATCTAAACAGCTCCTAACTGTCAAGATCTTCTTTAAGCCCTCCAAGTAAAAAATCAGCCAATCAACTGACCAGGTAAGTGTAAGATCGATGGAAGTCCTCCCGTTGCTTGCCTTAGATACCAATTGTGCTTGACCAGGTAAACTAATGGAATCAATTATAAACCACCTTCCTTCGGGCTCAGTCGTCTCTCAAACCACTTTTCTAGATACTAATTGAATTGATTAATCCTAATCCAGTCCAACTTTTAGGATTTCTTATCCTAATAAACTCGAGTGTCCTTAAGAGCCAACATCTAATTAATTTTAAGAATTAAAATTTGGGTCAATGCAATATGAAGCTTTGTGATTTTTGGGTTAAAGAAGGATGAATAAATCCCCATCTTATCTTGTTTAATTGGGTTTAGCACCCTTAAAGTATCTTATGAAGATGAAATGCAAAAAATCAAGATGTCCAAGTAAAGTATAACAATCAAATTTAAATTAGATAGTTTTGCTTGTTAGGTTATGTGATTAGGTCTCTAAACCCTAGACAGCTTATGCGATGTTAGTAAAATTTTTTTTTATTTTAATTTTTTTAATTTTTTTAATTTAAATTTTAATTATTTTTTTTGAATTTATTTATATATATTTTAAATTTTTTTATTTTTTTTGAAATTTTTTTAAATTTTTTTAATTATTTAAAGCAACTAAATCACGATCCTTGGCAATGGTGCCAAAATTTGATCACTGTCGTAGGTGGTTAAATATAAAATCTAACTCAAACTATATAGATAGGATGAATCAGGATCGAATCCATAGGGATCGCATTAATTATATTTAAATTATAAATTAAAAGTGATTAGAATTAATTAAAAGTTGATTAATTAAAAGGCTACTTTAATTAATTAAGAAAGCAAATTAAATAGTAAATTAATTAAGATGGAGTTGCAGATATGGAGATGGATTCTCGGAATCTCAATTGATCACTTATCTGATAGCTAATATTTTTTTTAATATACTTTAATTGATATCTAATCAATAAAGATATAACCTATCTTAGAGAGTATGGCCTGTATTCTTATATCACAATCCATCTCTTAAAGTTGTAGGCTAGTCTAAATTGATTTAAAAATAATATCAAAAATTAATTTGAATATAATCTATCCTAAGAGCACGAACCGTACTCATAGATCATGGCTCATCCCAAGGGTAATAAACTATTCTAGATTAATTACAAGCAAAATAAAGACATAAAAATATTATAACTAAAAAATAGTCTTTATTATAAATTAAAATATATATAAGATGAAAAATAGAAAACACCGTCAAAAAAAGATCACCATGATCTTCTGAGAAAGAGAGAATCAACCAGACATCGAAAAGCTTCTCGCTAAAATCTTCATCCTGAAGTCTTGCTGAAGAACTCGGACAGCAACAGGTGATAGAAATTCAGAATAGGAGAGAAGTTTTGGTGAAGATGTAGGCTTAGATTTTTGATGTGTTGGAAGAGAGAAAGGAGAAGAAAGAAGAAAGAAAGATTGAGAAGAGAGACATAGGAAGGGAGAGAGAGAGAGAGAGAGAGAGAGAGAGCTTTTAGAGAGGTTGTGGCATGAAGAAGGGCTTTAGAGAGGCTGATTCCCTAAGAGGGAAGGATTATAGCTCATTAGTTTAGCTTAGGAGGATTTTTATAGAGAGAAAAAGGAGAGAAATAGAGTTTGAAAGGAAGAAAAATCATGAAAATTGAGTCTAGATCAGATTTTGCACCTTGTGATGATTTTCAGCCATCAGATCGGATTCAAATGGTCTAGATCGCATCAAAATCGGCCTTCTATAGCTATAACAGGGTCTAGATTAAATTACAGCCATCAGATCAAGCCTGGGGATGAATTTTGACCATTGGATGGCACCTAGATCTCCTTAATCAAGTTGGAAAGACCTTCCTGCCATTGGATTTTCAGCGATGTGATTTTTGGCCATTTGATCGTACAAACGAACTGAGCATAGTTTGAATCAGAGCAGGAAATGATATTAGCCATCGGATCTTGATCGGGATGAATGCCTACCATCGGATCGTGCAATTACTGTTCCTATGGACCGCATAGACTGACCGCACCAAATACCGCAACCAATCATGCTGCACTATATTTGAGAAAATTACCATTCTGCCCCTATGAGCTGCGATGGATTTTCGGTGAACCCTTTAGGATCCAGGTCTGCCATGTGGCATGCTTTGGTTCACTGCACCTGCTGAGTTGGCCAATCTATGCCAGGAATTGTAGACTTACCGGTTGGTCTACTATGCACCGACGGGCCTAATAGACTGAATTTTTGGACTTTATATTTTTTTTTATTTTTTCTTCAATACTCCATTTTGGGTCCAATTTAGGTTTGATTTGCTTCAAATTTATTTCATTATGATCCATAAATCGAGCTCTTTTCATCCATTACCTTTCTTATACAAAAGATAAAATAAAAATATCAATTCTTATGAATAAAGATAAATTAATTTAATAAGTTAATTTTTTATAAATATATTTTATATGTTTATCAGGTGATAAAAGAAAAAAAAATAATAAAAATGGTGTGAGAGGAATGTTGGTGCAGGAAAGACACACTTCCCTTCTTAGACTTTTCCATGCCCAGACTTGCGCCCCTCTCTAGTTTTTGTCTCTCTAAGAAAGCCTTCACACCACCTCTCAGATACTTCACACACACCCATGCATGCCCACAAAAAATCCCATTTTAAATGGGCGACTTTTGATGGCTTTTGCATGTGTATCCGATAAGGAGATGGAGGTTGAGAGGTTTTAACCATCCACCAAGTGGGTGATGAGTAGAAGGACTCTCCCTTCTGTGCCCAATCTAAAAAATTTCTACGAAAAAGTATGACAAAAGGAGAATGGCGTGGAGAAGGGAATAAATAAGGTTGAATTTGTTTCAACGTCCAACCAATAATTGAATTCAAAATTCAATATCATTTGAACTAGTCTAATACTTGGACCAGGTCGAAGGAGAATAGAGAGGAGGTGCACACAATGTTTTTGGCATGGGAAATCTCATGCAAAACCAAAGTGTGTGTGTGAGAGAGGGTGTGAAAAAGTCAAAGATAGTGCAAGGAGTTTAAAATTCAAACTTGCTTTGAATTGGTCTAAATTGGTTTCAACTAAACTAATTTTTCAGACTCAATTAGATTAGGTCAAATCTAATCAAATTAGGCTTGACCCAATCCAATAAAATTCTAATCAAATTAAAAATTAATTAGGTCCAGATCTTGATCAAATCAGAATCGAATCTCTTATAGCGATTAGATCATCACATAACCTAATCTGATCAAACCCAATCAAATTAAATTCAACTAGATTTAATCAAATTCTCATTGCTCAATCAAATTTAGCTAATCAATAATCAAATTGCTAATTAATTCTCAAATAAACATAGAGTCCCAATCGAATGGGTGTGTGGGCAATAGAGTTCCATCTATATGAAACTCTTGAAGAGTCCCAAACCATTAGGACTCTTGAACCTAGTATCCTAAATGAATGAAATGAACGATCATAGAATTTTAGACTAGTGGGACTCTTGATCAGAGAGTCCCAGACAAGTAGGACTTGGAGTCCCAGTTATGGGACCTACAAAGGTAGAGTGTCAATCTAGTGGGACTCCTGGTCAATCCCAGTCCAGTAGGACTTTTGACCATAGAGTCCTAGACCATTGGGACTTTTCGATCAATCATTAGATCAGGCAAAAATTTTTATTATGTGTGACCCCATAGGTTCGAATTCTAAGTCGGTAGTATAAAAACTAATTTTCTATACCAATCAATGTGACCATCTAGTAATGATATCTAATGTTCGGATAGGTCGAATGGCTGCAATACAACATCGACGAACCTATGATATATGGTTACCATATAATTCATCCTCTTAACCTCAATATTGAAAAGATGATCGAGGATTTCACTATCAATCCTAAAAAATCATCTATAGTGTATTTCAAAATTCAGTGTCGATCGAATGAACTACCCCAACCAATCATCTAGATTGTAGATGATTGAGCTAATTAATAAATATAATTAAATTATTATAAATAAATAAAATTATTATTTTAGCATTTCATCATTTTTGTGTATTTTTTTGTAATGAACTCTTATGTGATGAAGTTCTTAGGACTATTTAGACTTGATAAAGGAGGATTTATCGTTTAGTCCTTAAAATCAGTTTTCGATCAAATGATTTATTGTTATTTTGGACGACAACGTATCGAGTGTAGGTCATTGTGTGACATAAGTGTTAGTTGTCCTCTTAACCAAGAAGTATAGAGATATTATTATGGCATGTAGGTGAAGTGTACGGGTACATTTCATTGAACGTGATCCAACTATGGAGCTCTCTATTATCAAGAGTTGCTTGCGAAGGATATGGGTATAAATGTCCCTTAGACCTGAGATCACCATAGTGACTTGCAAGCAACTCACTACACTTAAGTATCGAACTATCTAAATTTTTAATTCATTGACGGAAGGCTACTGGATGTAGTCAAGTACTTGTGAAGTCAATGTATGAGCCAAGATGGGATTGACCCCTCCAAGTGTTGGAGCAAGTGCATCACTGTATTTCAATTTAGGAAATCCTCGGTCGAGGTAGTTCATGTGATGGACATTAAATTTTGAAATACACTATAGATGAATTTTAGGATTGGTAGTAAATCCTAGATCATCCTTTGAGCATCAAGGTCAAGGGGATGAATTATATGGTAACCATATGCCACAGGTTCGTCATTGTTGCATTGAAACTTTTTGACCTATCCGAACGTTGGGTATCATTACTAGATGATCACATCGATTGGTATAAAAAATTAATTCTTCTGCTATCAACTTAAGATTCGAACTTATGGAGTCACACACAATAGGAGTTTCTACCTAATCTGATGGCTGATCATGAGTCCTGATGACTTAGGACTCTATGGTCAAGAGTTTCACTGGACTGAAACTCTGTGATCAAGAGTTTCACTGGATTGGGACTCTGAGTTCTACTTATCTGAGACTCTCTGATCAAGAGTCTCACTGATCTGAAACTTTAAGATTGTGAGTTTCATTCATTTGGGATACTAGGTTTAAGAGTCCCACTGGTTTGGAACTTTTCAGAAGTTTCATGTTGATAGGACTCTATTACCCAAACACCCATCCGATTGAAACTCTATATTTATTAAAGGATTAATTAATAATTTAATTATTGATTAGCTTAATTTAATTGAGTAATGAGGATTCGATCAAGTCCAATCGAATTGGATTCGATTGGGTTTGACCCGATTAGGTCATGAGATGATATAATCGCTGTGGAAGATTTCATCCTGATTTAATCAGGGACTGGATCTAATTAATTTTTAATTTAATTATAAATTAATTAATTTAGGTTAAGCCTAATTTAGTTGGATTTAATCTGATCTAATTGATTTAAATTAATTAGTTTGGTTAAAATCAATTTGGACCAAGTCAAATAAGATTTGAATTCAAACTCTCCCTAGCATCCACCATATTTGACTTTTCCACCTTGTTCCACACCCCATCTCTAATTTCTATGTGACTATTTCTCATGTAGAAGAGGGTGTTTGTGCCCTCTCTTATCTCTCTTTGACCTAGTCCAAGCGTTGGATCAGTTCAAACCTAGTTGAATTTTGAATTCAACTAGTTTTGTTGAAACTCCCTCTCATCTTTATCCAAATCCTCCCATGCCCCTTTTGTATTTTTTCATGCATATTTTTGTGCATTCTCAAAGTGGGAAGGAGAGTGTTTCTATGCATCAAACACCCTAGAGTGGGCGCTGGAAGTGGATGAGGCTTCCACTTGAATTTTGAATTCAAGTGGAAACCACTTAACCACCCTATCTCATCCACACGACTTTCACACTTTTTGACACCCACTTAAAAATATATTTTTTTAAGCATGCATGGGTTTTTGTGAGAAAGCTTAGAGTGGTGAGAAAGGTCTTTTAGAGAGAGAAAATTAGAGTGGGGCACATCCATCTAGGGTGGAAAAGTCAAACAGGGGTTTCCTTCGCTAGATTTTTTTTTCTTATGCCTTTCTTTTTTTGTTTCTCTTTGGACGCCCATTCAAATTTTTTTGGAAGTGGGTGTATGGAAAATAGGAGTGTCATTCTTCCATGAAAATTTGTTTCATGAAAAAATTCCAAAGAGAGAGGGTGTGAGAGAGTTTCCGGGCATCAGGATTTTCGATGAGTGAAAAATCCTAGGGTTGGGACTCTGGGTTCAGGTAGAGAAATTGAGCGCTATGAGTGCCCAATCGCCACCTAATTTGGCACACCACCTCATCATCCTCTAGGATACTCACTCTGGCCTTTTGAAGCATCTGGAAGATCCAGAAGTAGACCATCGATTGGATCAATCGAGATAAGCCATCGAAGGCTCCGGTGAGAAGCTAGCACTCCGATGGAGCTGGTTGGAATCAGGAGCTCTGTATGGACCAACTATAGAGGTCGAACAAGTGTACGGCTATAATACAATACCACAACTTCTTCTAATGGATTCAGATTATGAAGATCAGCTATCCACGCACAGATATCGAGTTTTGAACTTGAATCGAACAGCAAATATGATTTACTAATCGATCGTATTTAAATTTTTAAATTATATATTAGCAGGTCTAGATCCTGAGTAGGGTTTTCTGATATGATCAATGTATGCATAGATTTATTCTAGATTAATCTAATGCTTCTACTATAATTTAATTTTTGAAAAAGTTTCAAATTGCATGCTATAAATCTTACTCAATTTTCTTCAGTGGTATTAGAGCAAGGGTTGCTTGACATGTTTTAATATGTAATTAAAAAAATTAAATGCCTACATATATGATATATTTTAGATCTAGATAACTTAGTAATCGAGGATGAATGAGCCACCAAAGCGGTCAATTATAAGGGACAAATATGGTTTAAATGTCATCTCCTTCCATTCAGTAGGGATCCCATATGGCAGTAGGGTGCCACTGTGAACTCATTCATTAAGATGAACAGTAAGAATTTTTATGATTGAAATTATTTTAATTAGAAAGTTAAACATGAATGTATTAAGATTAGATCTAAAAGATAATTCATGATTTAATTTTCATTATGCTTGATTTTCTGTTTAAAACTAATAATAGGTTGCTGTTTGAGAAATGAGCCAACCCATTTCTGAAATGAGTCGATCCATTTGAAAAATAAAAAATAAAATCTTTTAAAATTTAAAAGTTAATTTTAAAATATTGAACCCCAACCCATCAGCCCAAAAATTTAATTAAAAAAAATTAAGTTTTGTTTATAGAATCTAGAATTATGAATTAAAGATTCTAAGATATATGCATAAGCTGCGAGTTAAAGGATTAGATGAATTAGGTCTATTAAATTGGATTAGACCTAAGGTTAGTTAAAGAATAAATTAATCTATAGTTATTGATTAAATCTAATCAATTATTGAATTAGATTAGGTCAAGGACACTCTAAAATTAACTCCAATGGTTGTAGTTGAATGAGTCCATGCCTTTAACTAGACCAAGATGGACTTGATTCATGGCTATACGGTTAAGCCCAAAATTGCTAGGTTGATCAGAATAAACCTAATTAACTGGTTGGTATCTAAGATAAGTTTGGCAGTCTAGACCCATGATTTTTAATTGAGAGCTACTCACACTGATTCGATCTTTGATAAGTTAATGGCATATCCCTTCCACTGATCTCATTTATCTGATCGACATGATCGATTAGGATTTAATTAGATCACTTAGTGATTCGAGCTGACCCATGTCACTAAGAATCAATTTGATTGATTTTAATCAGTAAGACTGAATTAGGTGCCCATGGATCTAAATTGATCCTAATCCTAATCTATTAACTTATTGAAATCAGTGGAAAGATTTGACTTGGTGAAGTCAGTGAAAGAAATTGATCCATGTTCTTTCTATCCTTTAATCATAAATAAGTTAAATCCTCTAAATTATTAGATCCTTAAAATAACTAAGTTATGAAAATAACTGAGTCAAAGCTTCCCATTAAGGTGAATAGTAATGAGTCCAATTTTCTGGATAAACATTGGAGGTGCCTTACATCTGATGTTCATCTGGATATTGGAATTACTATCCATCATATGATGATTAGATCACACTCTTTTAATGGTGATCAAGTTAGCCAAAGCTTTCCTCAGGCCTGGTTATCATTGATTTGATGCACCGAAGTCAATCATGTTAATAGTTGGACCTAATCAGACCTTTTCAGTGGAGGCCATAGCCTATTGATTTGGCATCTAGGGCAAAATCTAAATACTAAAAATTATTTTAAAAAATAATTGATCATAAACCTACCTATAGATGCATATGGGTTAGCCAGAGCTTTTCTCGAGCCCGTTTGTAGCCTATGTAGATTTCAGTACCCATTAAGGAGTTAGTGTAATTTTTCGAATTGATTGTAAAGGCTATCAATTCATTAAAAATAGTGGAAGAACCTTTAGACAAAAATCCAAGCCTATAGAGTTTAAATAATTTGAGTACTAATAAGGTTTTATATTTTTCTTTCAGATAAATAGAATGGCTACTATAAGTTTGCTCCATTCACTGTTGAACAATGGCAAGCATTTAGGATCTAATTACAGAAAGTCTAGTGTTGATCCTAATCAGGCAGACTTAGAGAGGAATGGTCCTCTTGACTTAAATAGGCTGAATAGAGATAACCAGCAAGATATTGCTAGACAAGGATGTTATATGATAATACCTTGCAATTTTACTATTTGTGATATATCTACTTGGGTATTAGATACCGGGAGTCCAGTACATATATGCAATTCATTGCATGGACTTCAAATTGGTAGAAAGTTTGAGGATAGTGATAGATTCTTGAATGTTGAGGATGGAAGAAATGTTCCAGTCCTAGCATTAAAAACTCTTGAGCTCATTTTCAAAAATTATAATATCATTTTAAGTGACTATCACTATTATCCATCTTTTATGATGAACATAATATTCGTTAGACTTTTAGCTCAGGATGGTTATAGTTTATCAATAAAGGAACATTGTTGCGATATCATTATGAATGATATCACAATAATGCAAGAATAATTAAGAAATGGCATTTATATAGTATCACAGCCTATTAGTGTAATGTACACGTCGAATAAATGCCCAAAACTAGATAATATCATTGATGCTTAAATTTGGCATTATAGGCTCGATCATATAAATAAGAATAGGATCAACAGGTTAGTCAAGAAGCGTATCCTTGACATTGATGATTGTGAATCACTGAATACCTATGAGTCCTGCCTTCTTGGTAAGATGACCAAATCATTTTTTACTGGAAAGGGTGAATGGGCTACTGAGCTTCTGAGTTTAGTACATACTGATGTATATGGACCTATGAATACATGTGCTAGAGATGGTTTCTACTACTTCATTACATTTACTGACGATCTATCTAGGTATGGATATGTTTATCTTATGAAGAGTAAATCTGATTCATTTGAAATGTTCAAATGATATCAAAATGAGGTAGAAAAATAACTTAGGAAGAGTATTAAAACTCTTCAATCTGATTGAAGAGGTGAATATCTTTTCAATGAATTTTTAATATATTTAGGAAAGAATAGAATTCTCTCATAATGGACCTCTCTTGGAACACCACAGCATAATGGCGTGTCTGAAAGAAGGAATCGAATCCTGTTGGAAATGATTTGATCCATAATGGAATTTGCAAGTCTGCCAATTTCTTTCTGGGGTATGCACTCGAGACTGCTTATTTTATTTTGAATAATGTTCTAAGTAAGTCTGTTGCAAAGACTCCATATGAGATATGGACTGGGCATAGGCCGACACTTTCTCACCTTAGGGTTTGGAGATGTCCGACTTATGTAAAATGTTTGCAACCAGAAAAGCTTAGACCTAGATCCAATAAATGCTTGTTCATGGGATACCCCAAGAAAACTAGAGGTTATTACTTCTACCTTGTTGAAGAGCAAAAGGTGTTCGTTAGTAATAGAGCAATCTTTTTGGAAAAGGAGTTCCTTATGGAAGGAACAGCTGCTTCTAATGTTGAGCTTAGTAAAGTTTGATAGGTGGAAGAACCGACACATTCTAGTGAACCTACAAAATTGGATTTGATAAGATCAAATCCAAAGCCTATTGAAGAGGCACTAAGAAGATCCAGTAAAGTACCGCATCAACCAGATAGATACTATGATTTCTTGGTCCGAGATGGTGATCTTATTGAACTCGATGAGAATGACGAGGATCCGATCATCTACATGGATGCCATGCAGAGGTCTGACTCTGATAAATGATTAGAAGCCATGAAGTTCGAAATAAAGTCCATGAAGGTCAACAGTGTATGGACACTAGTTGATCCATCTGAAGAGATAAAATTCATTAAATATAAGTAGATTTTTAAAAGAAAAAGGAGCACAGACAGAAAGGTAGAGATCTATAAAGTCCATCTGGTTGTCAAGAGATATCATCAGTATTATAGTACTAACTATGATGAGACATTTTTTTCAGTAATAATGCTTAAGTCTATTCGGATCATGCTTGCGATAGCGGCATATCTAAACTATGAGATCTGGCAAATGGATGTGAAGATAGTTTTTCTGAATGAAGAGCTAGATGAAGAGGTATATAGATACAACCTAAGAATTTTACATCCACAGACGAGTCCAAGGTATCCAAGCTTCAGAGATCCATCTATGGATTGAAGCAAGCATCTCGGAGTTAGAACATATATTTTGATAAGATGATCAGAACATATGGCTTCATTAAGAATGGAGAAGAATCCTGCATGTATAAATAGGCTAATGATTCTGTAGTTATATTTCTTGTACTGTATGTGGATGATTCTTAATCAAAAATGACCTCTGCTCTACAGGGAATAAAGGTTTGGCTATCATCGCAATTCTCTATGAAGGACTTGAGAGAAGCTTCCTACATCCTAGGGATGAAGATCTATAAGGATAGATCTAAAAGATTGCTTGGGTTATCTAAGTCCATGTACATCGATGCCATGCTGAAAAGGTTCAGCATGGAGAATTTCAAGAAAGACTATCTTTCGATAGGCCATGAAATTTCTCTTTCAAAGAGAGATTGTCCGACAACTCAAGAGAGAGAGCGTATAAGTAGATACTATATGCTTCGATAGTAAGTCCTATTATGTATGCCATGACATGTATGAGATCAGACATGGCATACTCACTAGGGATAGTGAGTAGATACCAGTCTGATCTAGATGAGAATCATTGAAAGATTATGAAGATAATCCTAAATATTTGAGAAATACCAAGGATCAGTAGCTCATCTATGGAGATACTGACTTAAAACTTATGGAATACACTGCTTTTAGTTTTCAGTTAGATTATGATGATAGTAAGAGTATGTCAGATTATATTTTTATCCTGAACGGTGGAGCGGTTTGTTGGAAGAGTTTCAAGCAGTACACTATGATTGATTCTATGTGCGAGGTAGAAAATATCGCAGCATCCGATGCTACAAAGAAAGCTGTATGGCTGTAGAAGTTCATCGGTGAGTTGGGAGTGGCATCCTCCTTGGATATTCCAATTCTTCTATATTGTGATAGCACTAGAGCCATAGCTTAAATGAAATAGCCGAAGGCACATCAGCACACTAAGCATATTCTGCATCGCTATGATCTTGTATGAGAGATCATGGAATGAAGTGACATCAAGCTTCAGAAGATCGACAAAAAGGAGAATGTGGTAGACCCCTTTACTAAGGCTCTTGGAATCAAAGAGTTCGACAATCACAAATGAAATATGGGTATTCAATACTGTTCTGAGTGGCTTTAGTCTAAGTGGGAGTTATTGAAAATTATATCCTAAAGTCAATGATCTAGGTTGTAGATGGTTGAGCTTATTTATAAATATACTTGAATTATTATAAATAAATAAAATTATTATTTTGATATTTTATTATTTTTGTGCATCTTCCTATAATGAACTTTTTTGTGATGAAGTTCTTAGGACTATTTAGACTCGACAAAAGAGGATTTATCGTTTAGTCATTAAAACTAGTTCATGACCAAATGATTCGTTGTTACTCAAGATGACAACGTATCGAATGTAGGTCATTGTGTGCCATAAGTGTCAGTTATCCTCTTAACTAAGAAGTATGGGGATACTGTTATAGCATGCTGGTGAACTATAGGGGTACATTTTACTAAATGTGATTCAACTGCGGAGCTCTCTACTATCAATAGTTGCTCCCAAAGGATATGGGTATAAATATCTCTTAGACCTAAGATCACCATGGTGACTTGCAAGCAATTCACTGCACTTAGGTACCGAACTATCTAAATTTCTAATTCATTAATGGAAGGCTACTAGATGTAGTCAAGTACTTATGAAGTCGATGTGTGAGTCAAGATGGGATTGACCCCTCCAAATATTGGAGCAAGTGCATCACTATATTTCAATTTAGAAAATCCTCGATCGAGGTGGTCCATGTGATGAATACTGAATTCTGAAATATACTATGGATGAATTTTAGGATTGACGGTTAATCCTAAATCATCCTTTGAGCATCGAGGTCAAGGAGATGAATTATACGATAACCATATGCCACAGGTTCGTCGTTGTTGCATTGCAACTTTTTGACTTATTCGAATATCAGGTACCATTGCTAGATGGTCACATCGATTGGTACACAAAATTAGTTTTTATGCTATCGACTTAGAATTTGAACCTATGGGATCACACACAATAGAAGTTCCTACCCGATCTGATATATGATTGATCATTAGTCCTGATGACCTAGGACTCTGTAGTTAAAAGTCTCACTGGACTGGAACTCTATGATCAAAAGTTCCACTAGACTAGAACTCTGAGTTCTACTTATCTGAAATACTCTTATCAAGAGTTTCACTAGTCTGAAACTAAGATCACGAGTTTCATTAATTTGAGATACTAGGTTCAAGAGTCCCACTGGTTTGGGACTCTTCAGGAGTTTCATGTTGATGGGACTCTATTATCCAGACATCCATCTGATTAGGACTCTATATTTTATTAGAAAATTAATTAGCAATTTGATTATTGATTAGCTCAATTTGATTGAGCAATAAGAATTGATCAAGTCTGATCGAATTGGATTTGATTGAGTTGATCTGATCAGGTCATGAGATGATATAATCGCTACAAGAGATTTGATCTTGATTTGATCAGGAGCTGGACCTAATTAATTTTTAATTTAATTAAAAATTAATTAATTTAAATTAAATCTAATTTAGTTGGGTTTAATCTGATCTAATTGATTTAAAGTAATTGGTTTGGTTGAAACCAATTTAGACTAAGTCAAATGAGATTTGAATTCAAATTCTTCTTAGCGCCCACCATATTTAACTTTTCCACCTTGTTTCACACTCCATCTCTAATTTCTACGTGAGTATTTCTCATGCAGAAGAGCATGTTTGCACCCTCTCTTATCTCTCTTTGATCTAGTCCAAGCATTGGACTAGTTCAAACCTAGTTGAATTTTGAATTCAACTAGTTTTATTGAAACTCCCTCTCATCTTTATCCAAATCCCATGCCCCCTTTGTATTTTCTCACACACATTTTTGTGCATTCTCAGAGTGGGCACATAGAAGGAGAGTCCTTCTGCATGTCAAACATCCTAAAGTTGGTGCTGGAAGTGGATGAGGCTTCCACTTGAATTTTGAATTCAAGTGGAAACCACTTAACCACCCTATCTCATCCACATGGCTTTCATAATGTTTGATGCCCATTTAAAAATATGTTTTTTTATGGGCGTGCATGGGTTTTCATGAGAAAGCTGAGAGTGGCGAGAAAGGTTTCTTAGAGAGAGAAAATTAGAGTGGGGCGCATCCATTTGGGGTGGAAAAGTCTAATAGGGGTTTCCTTTGCTAGATTTCTTTTCTTACGCCTTTCCTTTTTTGTCTCTTTGGACACCTATTCAAATTTTTTTAGGAGTGGGTGTATGATAGATAGGAGTGTCCTTCTCTCATGAAAATTTATTTCATGAGAAAATTCCAAAGAGAGAGGGCGTGAGAGAGTTTTCGAGTGTCAGGATTTTTGGTGAGTGAAAAATCCTAAGGTTAGGACCCTGAATTCAAGTGTAGAGATTGAGCGCTGTGAGTACCCGATCGCCACCTAATTTAGTGCACCACCTCATTATCCTCTAAGGTACTCACTCTAGCCTTTTGGAGATCTGAGAGATCCAAAAGCAGACCATCAATTGGATCAATTGAGATCAACCGTCGAAGATCCCGTGAGGAGCTAGCACTCCGGTGGAGCTGGTTAGGATCAAGAGCTCTATGTGGATCAACTGTAGAGGTCGGACAAGTGTGCGACTGCAGCATGATACCATAGCTTCTTTTGGTAAATTCATATTGTGTAGATCAGCTATCCGTGCATAAGTATCGAGTTCTGAACTCGAATCGATCAATAAATATAATTTATTGATCAATCGTATTTAAATTTTTAAATTACATATTAGCATGTCTAGATTCTAAGTAAGATTTTCTGATATGATCAATGCATGTATAGATTAATTCTAGATTAATCTAATGCTTTCACTATAATTTAATTTTCAAAAATATTTTGAATTGCATGCTATAAATCCTACTCAATTTTCTTCAATATGGTTATCGTATAATTCATCCTCTTAACCTCAATGCTCAAAAGATGACTAAGAATTTAATTGTCAATCCTAAAAAATCATCTACAGTGTATTTCAAAATTTAGTGCCCATCGAATGGACTACTCTAACCGAGATTTTGTTAAATTAAAATACAATGATGCACTTGCTCTAACACTTGGAGGGGTCGATCCCATCTTGACTTACACCAACTTCATAAGTATTTGACTGCACCCAGTAGCCTTCCATCATTGAATTAAAAATTCAGATAATTTGTTACCTAAGTATAGTGGATTACTTACAAGTCACCATGGTGATCTCAGATCTGAGGAATAATTATATCCATATTCTTCGCGAGCAACTCTTGATAGCAGAGAGTTATACAGTTGGGTCACGTTCAGTGAAATATACTCCTATACTTCATCTGTATGCCATACCAATACTTCATACTTCTTAGTTAAAAGGATAACCAATGCATATGGCACACAATAACCTACACTCGATACATTATTGTTCTAGGTAATAATGTATCATTTTGTCGTAAATAAGTTTAAGAACTAAATGATAAATCCTTTTTTGTTCAGTCTAAATAGTCCTAACGACTTCATTACAAAAGAGTTCATTATAGGAAGATGCACAAAAGTGATAAAAATATCAAAATAATAATTTTATTTATTAAAAATTTGAGTATATTTTTACAATTAGCTCAACCATCAACAACTTAGACGATTGACTTTAGAATACAATTTTCAATACTTCGACCCTCCACTACCTCAATATCCTTCGGCATCCTCATAGGCCTCGACATCTTAGATCTAGAGCAATGCGCACATGGAGGAGGTCATATAGAGACTTTTGAGCAAGCGACCTCAAAGCCTCCTAGATGCCATCCATGATATGATCATGGAGCTCTCCAAAACCTACAGCTATGCGACCAGCTTGACTTATCATTTTAGCTATCACATCAGATAATTATATTATTAAATTTTTTTACTTATTTTAAATTTTTATATTTAGAAGCTTCGTATATTTAGGTTTGAGTTCGAAATGAAGATCTAGGTGCTAAAAATTTAATTTAACCATCCAATCAATGGATTAGGATATTTATAGCTCCGCATCATCGAATGAAATACGTAGAAATAATATGTTCGAGAATCGAAGGAATGTATCAAAAGATAAGCCTCCGATCGAAAGATACGCCTCAATATCGAAACTTACTAATATTTTTTTATTTTTTTTGTTACAAGATGCTGGGACATCTAGCTCTCATTCATCGGCTGTTGGAGAGGAGTAGGAGGAGGAGGTAGATGATAATGAGGATTGGACCTAAATTTTTTAATATATCATATTTTTTATCCTAATTATAAAAAAATATATAATTTATATTTTTAATATAATATAATTAGTTTTTAATTTTTGATTGTTATATTATCTTTGGATTTTAATTATAATAGATATTAGGAGCATAATTCATTATGATTAATTAAAATAAGTTTTAAAAAATATTATTTTTATTTTTTTTAAAAAATAAAATTAACTATTAGTATCGGTATTAGCGACGGTAATTATCATTGCTAATAATTAAATGATAGCATTATATATTAAATTACCATCATTAATATTTTTTAAATATTTTTTTTTATTTTATTTAAAAATTAAAAAAATAAAGACAACATTAGCGATGGTATTTTTGATCATTAATAATTATTATGATGACATTAACCATGAAAATACCATCGATAATATTTTTTTTATTTTTTTTAAAAAATTAATATAAATATTAAAAAATAATTAGCGATGAAATTATTCCATCTTTAAAGCCATCGCTAATATTCTTATTAGCGACAAAAATTTTTTAGATTGGCTTTTATGATGGTATTAGCGATGGCGGGGATATTAGCGATGGTGGAAGAACTATTAACGACGTCAATTAGGCATCGCTAATAGTCCAGATTCTTATAGTGTTCGCATTCCAAGATCCCTGAGTGCAGCAAGTCATGGTTATTGATCAATGAGCAAACATGATGGGTATGGGTTGTATCTTTTGCATGAAGAAATGATTGATCTTCTTTCATTACATCATCCATTAGATCATGCACTGCACATATCACAAAACACTCCAAACTTCCTCGTTCATCCACCTGCATACATCTCCAAGCTACCATTGCATAATTCAAAAGTGGATTTGGGTGAAGCAAGGTGAATCCTTCTTTCATGTGAAAGATATAACCTCTATCCAAGCATGATAGCAACATTAGACGTACCATGACCATGCTATTGTCACCTTTCATGGAGAAGGATTGAGGCATGGAGATAATCCTTTTGCAATTCCAAAGAAGAAGGTAAGAATGTTTAGCCATGAGGTAATTGTGCCTTATAAGATGGTGAGTAGACTTCCTAAACCTAACACTTGTTCCAATATGAGTAGGAGTTTTGGTATATATGCGATTTTAGATCAAGCTATATTGCGTGCAAGAGGGGAAGTATACAAAGACATTATTGAGGCTAAACCTCGCTCCCACCGATGTCCAGCCTAGTGTTTAGTCTAATGCAGTTGAAAATCATGGAAGAGCTTCGATCGAAAATTCTCTTCTCAGCGATCGAACTCCACCTGATCTCCTCCAGTGGCCGAACTCCTCTAGCTAGATTTCAAACCCAATCGAACTCCTCAGTGGTCGAGCCCTAACCAAACTTTTTCAATGGTCGAACTCCTTCTGGACTCCTCCAGTCGGACTTCTATGGGAGTCGAACTCCTTCCAGACTCCTCCAACAGTTGGGCTACTATGGGAGCCAAACTTCTTTCGGATTTCTCCTCCAGTCGAGCTTCTACGAGAGCCGAACTTCTTCTGAACTCCTCCAGCAGTCAGACTTCTATGAAAGTTGAACTTCTTCCAAATTTTTTTTTCAGTCGGAGTTCTATGGGAGCCAAACTTCTTTTGAACTCTCCAGCAGTTGGACTTCTATGGGAGCCAAACTCCTTCTAGATTCTTCCTTCAGTCAGGCTTCTATGGGAGCCAAACTCCTTCCAGACTCCTCCTCCAGTCGAACTTCTACGGAGTCGAACTCCTTCCAGACTCCTCCTCCAGTTGGACTTCTATGAGAGCCAAACTTCTTTCAAATTTCTCCTTCAGTCGGGCTTCTATGGAAGCTAACCTCCTTCCGAACTATTCCTTCAGACGAATTTCTACGGGCGATTCCACTACTGAATGGTTATAATTATCATTTATCACGATAATTATGATTGTCATTTATCAGAACAATCATGATTAACATTTATCAGGATGATTATGATAGGCATTTATCAGAATAGTTACAATGGTCATTTATCAGGACAGTTACAACAAACTCTATCTATAAAAAGGGATCCTCCAGATATGTTTTCTCTAAGATTTCTTTTTCTTCTCGAAACTCTGCTGAACTCCTCCCTGAGCACTCCATTTCTATTGGTCAGAAGAGCTAACATGATCATTGGAGGGTCTTACCAGAGCCACCACCACCAACTCCAGACGAAACTTTATTTTGCAGATCACCGACGGTGACCTCATCTTTCTCGACTCTAGCTCGTCCCGACGTCAACCAAATTCTGCACTAACAGAATTGGTGCTAGAAGGAGGGCCTCTATTCCTTAGGTTTCTTTGATCTTAAAGGAGTGCGCAGCAGCGATCTCTCTTCTTTCTCTCTAGAGTTCATCCCAGAAAAAATATCTCTCAAGAAAGCTTCGATTCGACGATCAACGACCACTATAGTCAGATCCCATCAAGATACAACCATTCTAGCTTAGGTAACTCAAGCACCATCTGCAGCCATGATGGATGTGGAGCAGTTCAACCTACTGGTCCAGCAGGTTCATGGCCTCATGGATGCCATGCAGGCCATACATTGACAGGCCCCGATACCAGTTCAATCAGAGCAAGCTTCTTCGAAGCTCCGTGATCTGATCTAGGAATGACCGACCTCGGCTACCCAACCTTTGGTCTTCGATAAGGAAAAGCAAAGGATGGAAGACCTATGCTCGAACCACGACTCGACCTAGGGGGAAGCTTTGCGCCCATTCCACCAAAAAATCTTAGAGATTAACGATCGTCAAGATCTCCTGGATCAAAGGCTTTTAGAAATGAGCCGACGAATTGAAGAGCTCCATCATACTCCCTTCTTATATGGTAATGATATTCGCACTGATCCTCCTTTTTCTCAAAGAATCATGCAGGAACCAATCCCGTCGAACTTCAATCTCCCGTAGTTCGAGAGTTATGATGGAACCTTCAATCCAGTCGATCACCTGAAGGCCTTCTGGATAATGATGTTGCTCCACGGTGCATCAGATGCTATTTTGTACCAGGCTTTTCTGTCCACCCTCAAAGGAGGAGCCAAGAACTGGTACTCGATACTTAAGTCGGGTACCATCTTTTCTTTTGATCGGATGAGCCATCAGTTTGTGGCTTATTTCGTCAGTAGCCGACGTTCACACTGAGGTTTGGATTCCCTGATGAACATTAAGTAGAAGGAGGAAGAATCCATCTAGGCTTATGTCACCTGATTTAATTCTACTGCATTAGAGGTCCGAAACCTAGACCAATCAGTTACAATGGCCGCACTCAAGGGCAGCCTCCAGAAGAATGATTTACTATTCTCTCTGGAGAAACAGTACCCTAGAGATTTTGCCGATCTACTAGCTCGGGCTGAAGGTTACGCCCAAGTTGAAGAGGCCTTCAAGGCCAGGGATGATGAAGCCTTTGGTAAGAGGTGAATCAGCGAGCCAGGTGGACCCATCGAGGAAGAAAAGTCGAGCGAAGCTAGGCCGCACTTTCAAACTTTCTTTGAGCAAAAGCAAGTCCGAACTCCCTCTCAGGCTCAGAGGTAGGGAAGCCCGGATAGAAGGACACGGTAAGGTTCTCCCCAATGAAGATTTCATAACTATGCCCCCCTAAATGCTCTAAAAATTTAAGTGCTTCTGAAAATCAGGGAGCAACTGCCGAGGCCGAAAAGGATGTGCTCTCACCCCAGCAAGCGCAATCCTAATAAGTTCTGCCTTTATCATCATGATCACAGTCATAATACTGAGGAGTGTATCCAACTCCAAGATGAGATTGAGGAGCTCATCAGGTGAGGCAGGTTAGGCCGATTTCTGCAGTGACGGCCTGAAGAACGGGAAGATCAATCAAGGGCATTGCCATAGCTTGAGCCACCAAGGAAGGAGGATCAATAAGAAAATTGGTTGCCTCTCGGCATCATCAATACGATCTCAGGGAAACTTCGACAAGGAGAGGCCAGCAGATCCGAGGGATCGGTGAAGAGACGGAGGACTGAAAAACCCATAACCTTCACTAAGGCAGACGCTCAGGGAGTTCAATTCTCCCATAATGACATGGTTGTAATCTCTTTAAACATTACTGATTACGATGTACGCCGCATTTTAATAGATAATGAACGCTTGGTTGACGTAGTGTTTTATGATGCCTTCTCGAAAATGTCCTTACTTAATAACCACTTAAGGCCTATGAACTCTCCATTGATAGGCTTCACTAGCGATGCCGTACCAGTTGAGGGCATAATAACTTTGGCCGTGATTGCGGGGTAACGTCCAAAACTGGCTAAGACATAGGTCGACTTTTTAGTCATAAGAACTTCGTCCGTCTATAATGCTATTCTTGACCGACCTGATCTAAATGCACTTCAGACTGTGGTATCAACTTATTATTTGAAGATGAAGTTTTCGATGAGTTACGGGATCGAAGAGATCAGGAGAGATCAAGCTCTGACAAGGTACTACTATTCAATCATCCTGCATAAGGAAGAACAATCCGATCCTTATCCTATTGACGGACTGAATGTCCGTGATGACCTTATCGAGGAGCGGGACGAGCCTACGGAGGATCTCATATCTGTATTCTTGAACGATGGGAATGCGGAGCACGCTATACAGATCGGCTCCAACTTGGAGGATGAGGTTCGAGAACAACTCATCATCTTCCTCAAGAAGAATGCGGACGTCTTCACCTGGGCCTCAGCGGATATGCCAGAAATTGATGCTGAAATTATGGAACATCGGTTGACCATTGATCCAAAGTATCGATTGATAAAAGAAAAACTACGCAGCCATGCCCCGGAGAGACAAAAAGCAATTACGAAAGAAGTAGGCAAGCTCCTCAAAGCTGGGTTCATCTGAAAAGTCAACTATCCGACCTGGATCTGAAATATAGTCCTCGTCAAAAAGACAAACAACAAGTGGAGGATGTGTATAGACTTCAAAAAGCTGAACAAAGCCTATCCAAAAGATAGCTACCCTCTTTCTAGGATTGATCAACTGGTAGATGCAACCTTGGGCCATGAGCTCCTCACCTTCATGAATGCCTTCTTCGGCTATAATCAGATATGGATGGCGCCAGAGGATGAGAAAAAAACTGCTTTTGTTACTAACTATGGTCTTTACTGTAACAGGGTTATGCCCTTTGGGCTCAAGAATGCAGGGACAACGTACCAGCACCTAGTCAACAAAATCTTCAAGAAGCAGATCAGCCGTAATATAAAAGCGTATGTGGATGACATACTCATCAAAAGCCGAGCTTCTATAAACCACCTTGCCGATCTTAAAGAGACCTTCAGTGCACTCAGGAAGTATAAGATGAAGCTAAACTCGATCAAGTGCGCCTTTGGTGTGACTTTTGAAAAGTTTTCGAGGTTTATGGTATCGAGGCATAGGATTGAAGCAAATCTCAAAAAAATTTGAGCCATTCAAGAAATGACCACTCCAAAGACAATCAAAGAAGTTTAGTGCTTGACTGAAAAAGTGGTATCCCTAAATTGCTTCGTCTCGAGATCAGTCGAGCGATGCATGCCTTTTTTTCAAGTTCTCAAGCAACCAAAGAATTTCTGCTGGACAACGAAATGCCGACAGGCATTTGAGGAGCTCAAAAACTACCTTGGCTCATCCCTACTACTAGCGAAGTTCGAACCTGAAGAAAAATTATTCTTGTACCTAGCGGTCTCTCCGATGGCCTTGGCAGTAGTCCTAGTCAAGGAGCAAGCGAAGATATAGTGGTCGGTTTACTACATAAGTCGGATCTTAAGGAATGCAGTGATCAGATATTCTAAGCTAGAAAAATCAGTTTACTCTCTTCTAATTACTGCCAGGAGGCTCCGACTTTACTTTCAGGGGCACACCATAATGATCCTCATGGATCAATCAATAAAGGCAGTCCTTCAGCGAATGGACGTTTTTGAAAGAATCGCAAAATGGACAATTGAGCTCACGAAATTTGATATTAATTATCGATCCTGACCATCGATCAAAGCCTAGATATTAGCAGATTTTATAGTGGAGTGTACCATTCTCGATGATGCCGAGCTTGAGCAAAATGAGACCGGTGCTCTGCTATCGCAATCGAACCTTCCTGAAGAGACAACCGACCTTTTCGAAGGTTTTTGGACTCTGTACATAGATGGTTCGTCCAACTCTGCTTGATTGAGTGCGGGGTTGATCTTAATCAGTCTCGAGGGAGTCATCACCGAGTATCCACTGCACTTCAAATTCTCAGTGACTAATAATGGGATTGAGTATGAAGCGCTGATCGTCGGATTAAAAATTGCAAGAGAATTAAGAGTAGATCGACTTCAAGTCTACAGCGATTTTCAATTAGTGGTCAACCAAGTTAGTAGTAGCTATGAAGCGTGAGAGAAAACTATGATAAAATATCTTGAGAAAGTAAAAGACTTGACTTCAGCCTTCAACTATTTCAACATTCGATAGATTCCAAGAGCAGAAAATATAAGAGCCGACCTCCTCTCTAAGTTAGCCAATTCAGCTCCAGCCGAACTGCCTAAAGAAGTATTTTTTGAGACCCTGAAGTACCCAAGCTTAGAAGAATCGTAGATCATTTTGCAGACAGAACTCGAGCCAAGCTGGATCGATCTGTTGGTTGCCTACCTCAAGGAGGGAGTCCTTCCTCATGATCCGAAAGAAGTTTAGAAACTCAAGAATCAAGCCTTCCGGTATGTTTTGTACGAGAGCAGATTGTATAAGAGGTCGTATTCGCTGCCACTGTTGAGATGTCTCCGATCTTCAGAAGTCAATTTTGCATTATGGAAAGTGCACGAGGAAATATATGAAAGTCATGTAGGAGTCAGGTCTCTATCGCAAAAGCTACTTCGGCAAGGATACTATTGGCCGACCTTATACCATGATTCTATGGAGTACATCAGAAAATGTGACCGCTGTCAGAAGAATGCGAGCATACAAAGACAGCTGACCTCCGAGCTTACTCCGCTAAGTGCACTCTGGCCATTTGCATAATGGAGATGGACATACTTGGTCCTTTTTCGACGGCATCCGGACAATGAAAGTTCCTCCTGATCGCGATTGACTACTTCACCAAATGGGTCAAAGCCGAATCTCTAGCCAAAATTATTGAGGTTAAGGTACAAAACTTCATCTGAAAGTCAATAATCTACCAATTCGGTCTGCCTCAAATCCTCATAATCGATAACGGACGATAATTCATCGGGACGAGGTTCGTCAAATTCTATGAAGACCTAAATATCTCCCACCACTTCACATCGGTAGCTCACCCATAAGTAAATGGGAAAGCTGAAGTGACCAACCGAACTCTACTACAAGGCATCAAGACAAGGCTCGACAGAGCAAAGGGGGCCTGGGTGGATGAGCTCTACCATGTCCTTTAGACATACCAAACTACTCAAAGGCTGCCAACTGGAGAAACACCATTCACCTTGGCCTTTGGAATAGAGACAGTCATCTCGATCGAACTTAAGCTTCCGTCAGCATGGGTCGTGGTCTTCAATGAGCAGCACAACCCACAGGACCTCAGAATCAACCTCGACCTACTGAAAGAAAAAAGAGAGAAAGCCCAGGTTCGGATGGCGGCCTACAGACGAAAGGTGGTTCGATACTATAATTCTAGAGTCAGAAGTAAAACATTCAGAATGGGGGACTTAGTACTTCAGCGAGTTATCATCTCTTAGTCTCAGAGTCAAGAGAAGCTTGCCCCAAATTAGAAAGGTCCATATGAGGTGGTGGAGGTCGTCCGGCCTAAAATTTATCATCTGAAGGAGCTCAAAAGAACAATGCTTCCACGACTTTAGAACTTAGAAAATCTGATGATGTACTATCAGTAATTTTTTCATAATAAAACTCCTTCATTTCAATATTATTATTTTTTGGTGTAAAAATTATGTGATGATAGGAAAGAAGCAATTAGAAGTGGTCGTGTTAGAAATAGGAGGAGAATCTCATCCTAACGTAAGCAAAGTCGAAGACCTCGTTCATTTTAAATGAGATAGGGGGAGAGGCCCTAACAATGGTCCTTATGTGCCCCCACAGCCTGTTAGAAATAGGAGGAGAACCTTGTCCTAACGTGAGCAAAGTTGAAGACCTCGTTTAT
The DNA here is from genome assembly GCA_006176705.1 of Cocos nucifera. Classification (NCBI taxonomy): domain Eukaryota; kingdom Viridiplantae; phylum Streptophyta; class Magnoliopsida; order Arecales; family Arecaceae; genus Cocos; species Cocos nucifera. The sequence continues at coordinate 570,689 of QRFJ01000750.1, forward strand.
TTTAGAAGAGATGGAGGGAGAGGCCCTAATAATGGCCCTTATGTGCCCCCACAGCCCGTTAGAAACAGGAAGGAGAACCTCGTCCTAATGTGAGCAAAGTCGAAGACCTCATTCATTTTAGATGAGATGGAGGAAGAGGCCCTAACAACGGCCCTTATGTTCCCCCATAGCCCATTAGGAACAGGAGGAGAATCTCATTCTAACGTGAGCAAAGTCGAAGATCTCGTTCATTTTAGATGAGATAAAAGGAGAAGCCCTGACAATGGTCCTTATGTGCCCCCATAGCCCATTAAGAATAAGAGGAGAACCTCATCCTAACGTGAGCAAAGTCGAGGACTTCGTTCATTTTAGACGAGATGGAGGGAGAAGCCCTGACAATAGTCCTTATGTGCCCCCACAGTCCGATAGGAATAGGAGGAGAACCTCGTCCTAACGTGAGCAAAGTCGAAGGCCTCGTTCAATTTAGATGAGGTGAAAGGAGAGGCCCTGACAATGGTCCTATTGTGTCCGAGCCTCAACTTTGACATCAACCTTGGCTGAAGATAAGATCTCCCCCGAACTTCAATCTGAACTAGCGTAGAGCCCTGAAGAGGACTTCAATAGTCATTCTTTTTTGTACTCCCTTTCTTCGAGTTTTGAACTCAAAAGTAGGAAGACTATTGTTGGGGATAAACCTCGCTCCCACCGAAGTTCAGCTCAGTATTTAGCCTAATGCAGCTAGAAATCATGGAAGAGCTTCGATCAGAAATTCTCTCCTCAGCGATCAAACCCCATCCGATCTCCTCCAACGGTCGAACTCGTTCAGTGGTCGAACTTCTCCAGCTGGATTTCAAACCCAATCAAACTTCTCAATGATCGAGCCTCAGTCAAACTTTTCCAGTGGTCGAACTCCTTCCGGACTCCTCCTTCAGTTGGACTTCTACAGGAGCCAAACTCCTTTCGGACTGCTCCAGCAATCGGACTTCTACGGAAGCCAAACTTCTTTCGAATTTCTTCTCCAGTTGGGCTTCTACGAGAGCCAAAATTCTTTCGGACTCCTCCAGCAGTCGGGCTTCTATGGGAGCCAAACTCTTTCCGAATTTCTCCTCCAGTCGGACTTCTACAGGAGCCAAACTCCTTCCGAACTCCTCCAGTAGTCAGGCTTCTACAGGAGCCGAACTCCTCCTCCAGTCGGGCTTCTATGGGAGCCGAACTCCTCCAACAGTCGGGCTCCTATAGGAGCCGAACTCCTTTTGAATTCCTCCTTCAGTCAGACTTCTATGGGAATCGAACTCCTTCCGGACTCATCCAGCAGTCGGACTTCTATGGAAGTCAAATTTCTTCCAAATTTCTCAACTAGTCGGGCTTCTACGGGAGCCGAACTTCTTCCGGACTCCTCCTCCAGTCGGACTTCTACGGAGCTGAACTCCTTCCGGACTCCTCCTCCAGTTGGGCTTCTACGGGAGTCGAACTCCTTCCGGATTCCTCCTCCAGTCGGACTTCTACGAAAGCCGAATTTCTTCCAGACTGCTCCTTCAGATGGATTCCTACAAGCGATCCCACTACTTAACGGTTATAATTATCATTTATCATGATAATTATGATTGTTATTTATCAGGACAATCACGATTGGCATTTATCAGGATGATTACAATAGGCATTTATCAGAATGGTTATGACGATCATTTATCAGGACAGTTATAATAAGCTCCATCTATAAAAAAGATCCTCTAAATACGTTTTTTCTAAGCTTTTTTTTTCTTGAAACTCTGCAAAACTCCTTTCTGAGCACTCCATTTCTGTTGGCTAGAAGAGCTAACTTGACCGTTGGAGGATTCTATCGGAGCCACCACCACCAACTTCGAATGAAACTTTATTTTGCAGGTCATCGGCGGCAATCTCATCTTCCTCAACTTCAGCTCGTTCCGACGTCAACCAAATTCTGCACCAATAGACATAATGCTTAATTTTTTTCTTGTTGGAGTTTTTTAATTTATAACAAGATTTAAATTCTTAAAAAGGAAAAATCAATCTCTATCACTTAAATTTTAGTTGTTTAAAAGCTTTAAAATACCTTTAATTTTGATGCACCTTTCTAAAGTGTTACAACTTTTTGAAATAGAATGTTTGATTCCAAAAAAAATATGATGTTTCATATTTCTTTAAAACCATGGTGACTCCAAGATTTGGTTATTTAAAAATCAATTAAAAAACACCGATCCAATCAAGAGACTTATTTTTTTGAGACAGAGGTCTCATCTTTTCTTATTCTTACTTTTCACTCCTTTTTTCTATTTGGATATTTGAAGGAAGTATTTTGGATTAAGCCTCCAGTGATTGTGCTTGTTAAAAGAGGGTCGGACTAAGCCAGTTTATTCTACCTTAGGATTGGAGCATTGCAAACCCATATGTAGAGAGCGAATTATCTTTTTAGTGCAGTGTTTTCATATGCCTCGATTTAGGCAAGCTTTTTTCAATCTCTAAGTAGTTATTTTTTTATTTTGATCAAAGATCATAATAAAAACATCATAATTTTTAGATAAGAATTAATTCTAATATTCCTTGTATTCTTTGCTATGCTTTTGGACGCACGTTTATGTTATCATACACTTTCACAACATTAGATTGCTCAAAAAGTAAAACAAATTAAGACAATTAAGTTTTTGGACCCATGGCTGGTTCCTATGCGGCTTTCAACCTAGTCCTTTCGTTAATGTTTGCATCTAGAACAAGTACCATTTTTCTGCCCCAGAGATAAAATCTATTTCATGTTATTTAGTTTAGTTCACGTGTTACACCCTCAAAGGGAGCTCAAAGGCCTGACATGGTAGGGAGTAAGATCCAAATCCTTGGTGCCGTCAATGTCAACCCTACCATCAACCTTAAGGATTTACATGTCAACGCGTGATACTTGTGCAAACCGAACTTGGCAGCTAGCAAGACAAAATCTCACCAAACTAATCACCATCATTTGTTAGTCTTTGCTTTCTAAAGTCCTACATGAGCAGCTTATCATTCATAAAAGAGAGTTATCTAAAGTTGAGAGACTTTAGATGAATAGAAAGAAAAGAGAGGTTTAAATTAGATTATGATAGAGAGTTTGATTGAAGCAGGGACCACTTATTATTCATGTGAGAAAAAGTTATACGATGTAAAATTTGCTAGCAAAGATAGTATATAATCTTTAATTTGCATTCTTTATCTCACCTTGCATATTCATTTAGCAAAGTCAAAAAATATTGCTTGAAGACTTACAACTTGCTATACGATTTGTTTTGTACCAGTGCACGATCCAAAACAAGATACATACAGATGTTCAAGACCCTATTTTGACCAACTTGGCCCTGAGTCCACAAGGTTAATATATAATAATGCAATTAAATTTTTAGTCATGCACACAACAAATCGCATTGTAAATGAACTTATACTGCTGTTTTTTTTCTTCTCGTTTTGAGAGCTCGACCTAAAGCAAATTATTTGGAATATTTTATCCATCTCCGAACCGGATAGAATAATTTTAACTGGAATTAAATGGTTAAACATCATGTAGTTTGAATTTTGATTATGATTTTTATAATTATACGACCCGAAGCTGAATTCGTCACCAAATTAAATCCAGTGCCGAATCCGAAACCTAAACGATGGTGCCCTTGCTACATTTCTCAAAATTTAAATTTCAAGAGCTGAACGATGTGATAAGTCTGGACAGAAACTCAAGCCCGTCTAGCGCCTAGCTTCCATAAGTCCCGTCCACGAGCTTCGTGTACAATAAAAATGACAGCGACCACCCCCAACGGCGCACGGCACCATAAAATAGCTGTTATTTGGAGAGTCCGAGGTTTAAGATTATGTTTGATATATTATCAAATAATTTTAATTTAAATTATTTGATAATCTAAATTATCTATAATTAATCAAAGATCCATATAGAATGGATAATTATAATTTATAATTATTAAAATTTTTAATAATAAATAATTATAATAAATATTTTTTATTTTTTAATATTTTATTTTATTTTATTTATTATATATATTATTTTTTATTATTTTATAAAATAATATTTTATTATTTTTCTTTCTTTCTATTCTTATATCTTTTCATGCCTGCTGGCGCCGCTCCGCCTCCTATCGTCTCACCACGGCTCCTCTTCTCTCTCGACAAACGTTGATTCTGATCGCACCTCTAACCTTTCTCTTCTTCTCGTACCTTCTTCATGTCCGTCGATGCCATCCTACTCTTTCTGCTATCCTACCATCGCTCTTCTTCTCTCTCAATAAATATCAATTCTGATCGTACCCTCCAATAAGAGCCCATTGCCATATTATATTATTTGCTGCTATTTCCATGGTGCTCTCTTTTTTTCTAAAATCCTATATGTCAAATGAAGGCTTTGGAATTGAAGCTTGAGCCTCCATTGCTCATTGGAGCCTTATTCGGCATCGTGGCTTTCATTATACCTAACCAATCTTAACCCACTAAATTACATCGAATAACTCAATATTCAATCAGAGAAATGCAACTTGGAGCGGCCGAATAGGTAAGCTTAGATTATAGAACATGTGACTCTTTTTTATCTTTTTCATATCCGTCGATGCCGTCCCACTCTTTCTACTATCCTACCATCATTCTTTTTTTTTTTTAGTAAATATCAATTTTTCTTTTCTATATGAAGGCTTTGGTATTGAAGCTTGAGCCTCCATTGCTCATTGGAGCCTTATTCGGCACCATGGCTTTCGTTATACCCAACCAATCCTAATCCATTAAATTACACCGAATAACTCAATATTAGAAATGCAAGTTGGGGCTACCAAATAGGTAAGCTTAGGTAATGAAACGCGTGACTCTTTTCTAATTTTTTTTTTTTTTTTCAAATCCTGCATGTCAAACGACGGTAGAAACCTCCGTTATAACCCCATAAAATATTTGAAATATAAATTTTTGAAAATAATATTTAATTTTATTTGCCCATATTTGCCGATTCAATCTCTTGCACACTCGGCTAAGGCAGTATACATAATGACGGAATACATCATGTGATAAAATTTAGAATAATTCCGGGGAGTAGATTTTGACTCGAGTGTCTTTTCAATGGTTACCTCAAACGTCACAATGCACTCTGCCATAGGCTAAATAAAAGCCTAAACCCTGACCAACGTCTTTACTACGTTTTGCCTTTCAGGTGGCCTAGTTCTGAAGAAGAGAGGAGATCGCCGGTAATGGGAGTGATCGAGACGCTGACGGAGAGAGCGGTATTCCTCCAGAAGTCGCTCCAAAGGAGCTGTCGGGCCTTCGTTGCCAGGTGTGGCGGTGCCGAAGAGAGCATCGCTGGGGAGCGGTGGAGAACCTCAAAATCGTTGAAAGCAAGGCTGGCGTGGTCGAGAGAGATATAGGCGGCGATGGTGCAGCCGATCTCATCGCGGTCGGCACCCAGGCCACGGCAGAGCTCCGCCGCCGAGATGAAGCCATCGCCGTCCTTGTCGAACATCTGGAACGCCTCCCTCATATCCTGCTCCCCCTCCTTCGCCACCGTCGGGCCTTCATCGCCGGGTGCGGTGGCATAGAAGAGAGCATTGCCGAGGGAGCGGTGGAGAACCTCGAAGTCATCGAAAGCAAGGCCGGTGCGGTCGGGAGAGATATAGGCAGCGACGGTGCAACCGATCTCGTCGCTGTCGGTGCCCAGGCCAAGGCAATCGAGAGCGAGGGCAAGCTCGTCGACGGTGATCTCTCCGTCACTGTTACAGTCAAAGAGGTCGAAGACGCGATGGAGGCGGACTGTGTTGAGGCTAGGGCTCCGGAGACGGAACGATGGCGACGACCCAGCAGATGGGAGGCTTCTTGCAGCTGGCATAGTGATTCCACGTGGCATAGCGAGGTGGCAACGCCATGATACTCCTTCACGAGGTATTATTTTATATATATATAATAAATCTGAATAGATTATCGATAATATTCAATACTATATTTGATATATATAGATAATATTATAATAAAATTATTAAAAATTTAATTAATATATTTAATGAGACAATCAAGATTATAAGTAATGTAATATTAAATTCATAAAATATTTTTAAATTAAATTTATTAAAAATCACATTTCATGCACAAAATTTTAATTTTTTGAAATAAAAAAATAAAAAAATAAAAAAAAAAATATATATTATAATATATATTATATAGTGTTGGTGCAGAAACTGGTCGTCGCCGAAGGTCGCTGGAGTCGAGGCCGCCGAGGTCGCCACCGGGGACCTGCAAAACAAAGTCCCGTCCGGAGCCGGTGGGGGGTGGCTCCGGCAGGACCCTCCGACGCTCAAGTCAGCTCTGGCCAACAGTAATGGAGTGCTCGGAATGAGTTCCGGAGCTTAGAGAAGAGGAGAAGAGCTTAGAGATCAGAGAGCTTAGAGATCAGAGAGCTTAGCCTTAGTGTGTCGGGAGGGTCCTTTATATAGTGGAGCTTGATGGTGACAACTGCAGCCGCGTGCTGGCGGGCCGCTCGAGGTTCGGCGGAGTCAGTCTCATGGGATGGTGCCGTGTGCGGCGGATTGAGGGTGACAGCCATCGCCGCCTGACAGTGGGTCGGCGGATTGAGGGTGACAGCCATCGCCGCCTGATGGTGATGGTTGCAGAGCTTGCCAAATGAAGGGTTGAAGGCCTTCGTCGTGTGCCCATTTCGGAGGAGTTCGGGCTCCTGAAGAGGAAGATAGGAGGGAGTTCGGCTCCCATAGGCGTCTGGCTGGAGATATGCAGCTAAGGCTCGTCCGCTGAAGAGTTCGGCTGCTGAGAATCCGAAGCTCGGCCGTTTGGGGTTCGGCCGGCTGTTGGACTTCGGCTAAGGCTGGGACACTTGAGAGTTCGGTAGGTGCTCGGTCGGCCGAAGTTCGATGAGGGCGACCGCTGAGGAGTTCGGCCGAGTAACGACTGCTGAGGAGTTCGGGCTCCTGAGTGACGACCGCTTGGGGATTCCGCTAAAGCCCGTCCGCTGAGGAGTTCGGCCGCATTGAGAGGACTTCATTGAAGCTCGGCCGCTTGGAGTCGATCTGAAGGAGTTCGACCGTGGGGAGTCTGAAGGAGTTCGGCCGTGGGGAGTCCGAAGGAGTTCGGCCGCCCAGGAAGTTCGGTCTCGACGCTGGGAGTCCGGGAGAAGCTCGGGAGCTGACCAGTTCGGCCTGCTGGAAGAAGCTCGGCCGCTGGGAGTTCGGCTGAAGCCCGTCTGCCGAAGCTCTTCCGCGGCTACTGGTTACATTGGGCTGAGCGTCGGGCCGGGCTTCGGCAGGAGCGGGATTTATCCCCAAACAGTAGCCCCCCCACTCCCGAGTTCAAAAATTGAAGGAAGGGAGTACCAAAATAGGCGACTGCCGAAGTCTTCTTCCAGGCTCCGCATTTGTTGCAGCTGAAGCTCGGGGGAGGTCTCATCTCCAGCCAATATTGACGCTGAAGTTGAGGCTGAGGCTTGGGGGAGACCTCATCTCCAGTCGATGTTTGGAGTTGAAATGGAACTCGTTTCCAGCTAAAGTCGATGAAGCTGATGTTGAAGCTCTCTGGCCAAGGTTGACATGATAGCTTTCTCTAGCCGAGGTCGATGTTGAAGCCCCCCGGCCGAGGTCGTCGCGGGCCTCACGTCTATCCGCGGACCTTATCCCTAGCCGGAGCCGATGCGGGCGCTCGGGGGAGATCTCATCTTCCTACTGCCGAGGTTAGCCCAGTTCCTCGGGGGAGATCTGATTCATAGCCGAAGTTGCTCGGAGGAGATCTTATCTCCTGCGGCCGAGCTTCCCTTGAGGGAGATCTTATCTTCTGCAGCCGAAGTGCGCGCTCGGGGGAGATCTTATCTCCCGCGGTCGAGCTTCTCTCGGGGGAGATCTTATCTCCTGCAGCCGAGGTGCGCGCTCGCGTTAGGACGAGGTTCTCCTCCTGTTCCTAACCGAGGTTGTTCACGGTCGCTCGGGAGAGATCTTATCTCTAGCCGAGGTTGAAGTGCGCGCTCGGGGGAGATCTTATCTCCTGCGGCCGAGCTTCTCTCGGGGGAGATCTTATCTCCTGCGGCCGAGGTTGGTGCTCGCGTTAGGACGAGGTTCTCCTCTTGTTCCTAACCGAGGTTGTTCATGGTTGCTCGGGAGAGATCTTATCTCTAGCCGAGGTTGACTTGGTCGCTCGGGAGAGATCTTATCTCTAGCCGAGGTTGGATGCTCGTGTTAGGACGAGGTTCTCCTCCTGTTCCTAACCGAGGTTGTTCACGGTCGCTCAGGAGAGATCTTATCTCTAGCCGAGGTTGACTCGGTCGCTCGGGAGAGATCTTATCTCTAGCCGAGGTTGTCAACGGTCGCTCGGGAGAGATCTTATCTCTAGCCGAGGTTGATGCTCGCGTTAGGACGAGGTTCTCCTCCTGTTCCTAACCGAGGTTGTTCACGATCGCTCGGGAGAGATCTTATCTCTAGCCGAGGTTGATCTCGGTCGCTCGGGAGAGATCTTATCTCTAGCCGAGGTTGATGCTCGTGTTAGGACGAGGTTCTCCTCCTGTTCCTAACCGAGGTTGGCTGTTAGGACGAGGTTCGGCTCGGTCGCTCGGGAGAGATCTTATCTCTAGCCGAGGTTGAAGTGCGCGCTCGGGGGAGATCTTATCTCCTGCGGTCGAGCTTCCCTCGGGGGAGATCTTATCTCCTGCAGTCGAGGTGCGCGCTCGGGGGAGATCTTATCTCCTGCGGCCGAGCTTAGTGCTCGCATTAGGACGAGGTTCTCCTCCTGTTCCTAACCGAGGTTGTTCACGGTCGCTCGGGAGAGATCTTATCTCTAGCCGAGGTTGACTCGGATCGCTCGGGAGAGATCTTATCTCTAGCCGAGGTTGATGATCGTGTTAGGACGAGGTTCTCCTCCTGTTCCTAACCGAGGTTGTTCACGGTCGCTCAGGAGAGATCTTATCTCTAGCCGAGGTTGACTCGGTCGCTCGGGAGAGATCTTATCTCTAGCCGAGGTTGTCAACGGTCGCTCGGGAGAGATCTTATCTCTAGCCGAGGTTGATGCTCGCGTTAGGACGAGGTTCTCCTCCTGTTCCTAACCGAGGTTGTTCACGGTCGCTCGGGAGAGATCTTATCTCTAGCCGAGTTGAACTGCGCGCTCGAAGGAGATCCTATCTCCTGCGGCTGAGCTTCCCTCGGGGGAGATCTTATCTCCCGCGGCCGAGGTGCGCGCTCGGGGGAGATCTTATCTCCTGCGGCCGAGCTTAGTGCTCGCGTTAGGACGAGGTTCTCCTCCTGTTCCTAACCGAGGTTGTTCACGGTCGCTCGGGAGAGATCTTATCTCTAGCCGAGGTTGACTCGTCGCTCGGGAGAGATCTTATCTCTAGCCGAGGTTGATGATCGTGTTAGGACGAGGTTCTCCTCCTGTTCCTAACCGAGGTTGTTCACGGTCGCTCAGGAGAGATCTTATCTCTAGCCGAGGTTGACTCGGTCGCTCGGGAGAGATCTTATCTCTAGCCGAGGTTGTCAACGGTCGCTCGGGAGAGATCTTATCTCTAGCCGAGGTTGATGCTCGCGTTAGGACGAGGTTCTCCTCCTGTTCCTAACCGAGGTTGTTCACGGTCGCTCGGGAGAGATCTTATCTCTAGCCGAGGTTGAACTGCGCGCTCGGAGGAGATCCTATCTCCTGCGGCCGAGCTTCCCTCGGGGGAGATCTTATCTCCTGCGGCCGAGGTGCGCGCTCGGGGGAGATCTTATCTCCTGCGGCCGAGCTTGTTGCTCGCGTTAGGACGAGGTTCTCCTCCTGTTCCTAACGCGGCGATTATTGACTGCTGCTTCTCCTGTCATCGCATAGTTTTCGCATCCAGAAATAATATTATGCAGAGGGGAGAATTTTACCGAAGGAAAATCGCGGACAGCGCGTTCTCGTTTGAGGGGTCGACGGGGCGTTGTTCCTCGGAGCTCCCTCGAGCAGCAAGTCCCGTCCAGACGACCTCCTCTATCTCATGCCGGCCTTCATAATTTGGACCATGCTTCTCTTGACTTTGTCGCTGGGGATGACAATCACCGATGTAGCTAGCTCCTAGCTCCTCCCCGGGGTGGCGTTGATGACGCCGCGGGACGGCCAACCTTCTTGTCTTTTCCAGTTACGGCAGTGCCTATAGCCGATCTTCTCCTTGATCGCGCACGTTTGGAGAGGCCGTAGTCCTTCAGGTCTTGGCGGCTGGCTCTTAACTTTGCCGAGGATTCGAGTTAGAGGAGCGGGTCGAGGATTCGAGTTAGAGGAGCGGGTCGTAGCTGCGGAATCTTTCGGGAGGAGGATTTCTTCGCGCCCTTCTGTCGGGGCTTCCTTTGCGGTGAGCTCGAGAAGTTCGGGCTTCGCTTGCGTGGAGCTTCATTCCGCTTTCCTGCGCGAAACTTTCCGTGGGAGAACTTCATGCTTCTTTACGTCGGGGAGTTCGGCCTCGATCGCCCTGGGGCGGTCTCGAGCACGGCCGAACTTCACTTGGGTGATCTGCTGCGAAGTTCGGCCTCCTTTATGCCGAACTTCAGGCGTGGGAGAACTTCGTTCCGTCCTTGCCGGTGCCGATCTTCATTTCGCCTTGATGATGAGCCTTGGGGGAGCTCGGCTTTTCTTCGAGCCGAACTTCATTCCTCTTTCCCACGAGACCCGCCGTGGGAGAACTTCCTGCTGCTCTTGTTCGGACGAGTTCGGACGAGCTCGAGGGGAGCTCGGCTTTTCTTGCCCGAACTTCGTTCCGCCTCCGGTGAACACTTTGTAGGTGGTTCCTTTGGGGGACATACTGGAGCGTGAGTTCGGCCTTACTTGCGCCGAACTTCGTTCCGCTTTCCCGCGGAAGCTTCCGCGGGAGGACTTCATACTTCTTTGTCGGAGCTTCCTCGATGACGGGCTCATGGGTGGGTTCGGCCTTCCTCGCGCCGAACTTCATTCCGCTTCAGCGGGGGAACTTCTGCTCTCCGTTTCTCTCTTAGGGGCGATTGGGCTCTTCCTTAAGGCTGATTCCTCGCACCCTCATGGCGGGCTTGCTGGTGGAGTCGCCACCGGAGGTTGCTGTATAGCCTGCAACGCCTCCGTGAGGCCACGGATCTGTCGGACAAGCAGGCCAAACTGCTTCACATCCACCGCGGGTGCAGGTGGAACCTAGGCCGCCGGGGCTGAAGCAGGAACAGACGGGCCTGGACGGGATCGGGTCGCAGAGGCCACCGAACGCCGTGCGGAAGCTCTCCTGGGTGGCGTTTTCTCTTCGAAAGAGAAAAGGAAGATCTCTGGAGAGGGAAGAGAAGGGTCGCCGAGCACTCCTTTAAGAACAAGGGAACCTCGAAGGTTCAGGCCCTCCTTCTAGCGCCAATCTGTTGGTGCAGAAACTGGTCGTCGCCGGAGGTCGCTGGAGTCGAGGCCGCCGAGGTCGCCGCCGGGGACCTGCAAAACAAAGTCCCGTCCGGAGCCGGTGGGGGGTGGCTCCGGCAGGACCCTCCGACGCTCAAGTCAGCTCTGGCCAACAGTAATGGAGTGCTCGGAATGAGTTCCGGAGCTTAGAGAAGAGGAGAAGAGCTTAGAGATCAGAGAGCTTAGCCTTAGTGTGTCGGGAGGGTCCTTTATATAGTGGAGCTTGATGGTGACAACTGCAGCCGCGTGCTGGCGGGCCGCTCGAGGTTCGGCGGAGTCAGTCTCACGGGATGGTGCCGTGTGCGGCGGATTGAGGGTGACAGCCATCGCCGCCTGACAGTGGGTCGGCGGATTGAGGGTGACAGCCATCGGCGGACTGACTGATGGTGATGGTTGCAGAGCTTGCCAAATGAAGGGTTGAAGGCCTTCGTCGTGTGCCCATTTCGGAGGAGTTCGGGCTCCTGAAGAGGAAGATAGGAGGGAGTTCGGCTCCCATAGGCGTCTGGACTGGAGATATGCAGCTAAGGCTCGTCCGCTGAAGAGTTCGGCTGCTGAGAATCCGAAGCTCGGCCGTTTGGGGTTCGGCCGGCTGTTGGACTTCGGCTGAGGCTGGGACACTTGAGAGTTCGGTAGGAGCTCGGTCGGCCGAAGTTCGATGAGGGCGACCGCTGAGGAGTTCGGTCGAGTAACGACTGCTGAGGAGTTCGGGCTCCTGAGTGACGACCGCTTGGGAATTCCGCTAAAGCCCGTCCGCTGAGGAGTTCGGCCGCTGAGAGGACTTCATTGAAGCTCGGCCGCTTGGAGTCGGTCCGAAGGAGTTCGGCCGCTGGGAGTCTGAAGGAGTTCGACCGCCCAGGAAGTTCGGTCTCGACGCTGGGAGTCCGGGAGAAGCTCGGGAGCTGACCAGTTCGGCCTGCTGGAAGAAGCTCGGCCGCTGGGAGTTCGGCTGAAGCCCGTCTGCCGAAGCTCTTCCGCGGCTACTGGTTACATTGGGCTGAGCGTCGGGCCGGGCTTCGACAGGAGCGGGATTTATCCCCAACATATAGCATATAAAAAAATATAGTATAATGTAATATAACATATTACTATATTATATAATATATATTATATATTATATTATTAATTTTTATTATTTTATTCTATTCTACTTTTATTTTTATTATAATAATATATTATTATATTATATTATATATATTATTATATTATATATTATTATTGATGCATAATCTGATCATCGTCGGATCGAGTTGAAGTGGAGATGGACGAGATTGTCGTCGGAAACCTGCAAAACAAAGTTTCATCCAGAGTCGGTGGTGGTGGCTCCGGCAGGACCCTCTGATAATTAAGTTAGCTCTTCTGGCCAATAGAAATGAAGTGCTCTGGAATGAGTTCAGCAGAGTTTAGAGGAGGAGAGGAGAGCTTAGAGTTTAGAGTAAGCATATCTGGAGGGTCCCTTTTTATAGGCAAAGTTTGTAGTGAGTTGATGATGACAGCTGCAGCTATCTGATAATGGGTCGCTTGAGACCTGACGAAGTCAGTTACGAAGGGAGGCACCGTCTACAGTGCCGCCTGCAATAGATTGATGGTGACAGCCATTGCCGCTTGATAGCGGATCGTTGTCGCCTACAGCGGACCGATGGCGATCGTTCATCAAGATTTAATGGCCATAGCTCTGAGAAAGTAGGCATGGTTGGTGGACTTTGACATATATCAATTTTAGAAGAGTTCGGACTCCTAAAGGGGATACATCTGGTGGGATTATCTGGGAGCAATCCACTGGAGGAATCCGATTGAGCGAGAAGTTCTGGAAAAGTTCGGCTCCTGGAGGAGTTCGACCAAAATGGAAGCTCGAAAGGAGTTCAGCTCTTGTAGGCATCCGGCTGAAGGGGCACGGAGAGAGTTCGGCTCTCGTGGGAGTTCGACTGAAGCTCGATCGCTGAGGAGTTCGATCGGCTGAAGGAGTTTGGCAGGAGCTCGACTGCTAAGAAGTTCGGTTGACTGAAGGAGTTCGACTAAGACTCGTCCGTTGAAGCTCTTCCATGGCTACCGGTTGCATTAGGCTGAGCATCAAACTAGACTTCGACAGGAGAGGAGTTTATCCCCAACAATAGTCTCCCCCACTCCTGAGTTCGAAACTCGAAGGAAGGGAGTGCAGAAAAGGTGATTGTCGAAGTTCTCTTTTGGGCTCTGTGCCGATTCAGGTTGAAGCTCGGGGGAGATCTCATCTCCAGCCAAAGTTGATGTTGAAGTTAACACGATCGCTCGGAAGAGATCTCATCTCCAATCGAGGTTGTCACGGTCGCTCGAGAGAAATCTTATCTCTAGTCGAGGTTGACTCAGTCGCTCGGAAGAGATCTTATCTCTAACCGAGGTTGACTCGATCGCTCGGAAGAGATCTTATCTCTAGCCGAGGTTATCGCATTGCTCGAAAGAGATCTCTCTAGCCGAGGTTATCGCGGACACTTGGAAGAGATCTTATCTCTAGTCAAGGTTGATTCGGTCGCTCAAGAGAGATCTTATCTCTAGCCGAGGTTGTCACGGACGCTTGATGCGGTCGCTCGGGAGAGATCTTATTTCTAGTCAAGGTTGTCACGGGCGCTCGAAAGAGATCTTATCTCTAGTCGAGGTTGATGCGGTCGCTCGGAAGAGATCTTATCTCTTGTAGCCGAGGTTAGCCCGGACCCTCGAGGAAGATCTTATCTCCTACAGCCGAGGTTGAAGGACTTTGACCGACTTATGTTAGGACGAGGTTCTCCTCCTGTTCCTCACACGGCAATTATTGATTGCTTCTTTTCTACCATCACGTAGTTTTTGCACCAAGAAATAATATTATTGAAATGAAAGAATTTTATTGAAAGAAAGTTACTGGCAGCGCATCCCTGAATTTTTTATATTTTAAGGTAGTGGGAGCGTTGTTCCTCTGAGTTTCTTTGAGCGATAAGCTTCAGATCGGATGACCTCCTCTATCTCATGATGGCCTTTTCAATTTGGAGCGAGCTCCTCTTGGCTTTGACGCTGGGAGATGATGGATCGTCGAAGTACCAAGCTCCTCCCAAACGTGAAGTCGATGATATGGAAGGCGACCGACCTTTTTGTTGTTCCTCCGTCACTAGTGGTTCTAGCTATGGTAGCATCCTCGATCGATCTTCTCCTACTTCAGGCTGGCATCTGAGAAATCGATCCAGCTGGCCTCTCCTGATGAGCTTCTCAATTTCATCTCGAAGCTGAGCGCATTTCTCAGTATCGTGGCCGTGGTTGCGATGGTAGAGGCAGTACCTATTTTGATCACGCTTGTTTGGAGGAGATCATAATCCTGCCGGTCTTGATAGCTGGTTTTTAACTTTCGCGAGAATTTGAGTTCGAGGAGCATTGAGGGGGGCATAATCGTAAAACTTTTCAGGAGGTGGACTTCTTCGCGCCCTTCTGTCGGAGCTTTCTTGATGATGAGCTCGAGGAGTTCGAACTCTCTCACGCCCAAGGGAAGTCTGTGAGCGCGGTCGAGCTTCACTCGGCCCTCCATCGGCGATGGGTCTATTATACTCGTCCATCCGCTGCTCTCCTAAGGCTTCTTCGTCCTTCAACTTGAAGGCTTCTTCTGCACGGGCATATCCCTCAGCCCGAGCCAGCAGATCGACGAAGTTCCTGGGATACTTCTCCAAGGAGAACAGCAAGTCATTTTTCTGAAGGCCGCCCTTAAGAGCGGCCATGGCGATCGATTGGTCTAGGTCTCGGACCTCCAATGCTGCGGCATTAAATCGGATGACATAAGTCCTGATGGATTTTCCCTACTTCTGCTTAACATTCATCAAAAAATCCGAACCTCGGCTGCTGATGAAGTGAGCCATGAACTGATGGCTCATTTGGTCAAAAGAGAAGATCGTACTTGGCTTCAACGCTAAGTATCAATTTCTCGCTGCTCCCTTTAAGGTAGATGGGAAGGTTCGGCACAGTATGGCATCTAAAATACCATGGAGTAGCATCATGGTCTGGAAGGCCTCTAGATGATCAATTGGATCAGAAGTTCCATCGTAGCTTTCGAATTGAGGAAGCTCGAAGTTCGGTGGGATGGACTCTTGCATAATTCGGAGGGAGAAAAGAGGATCGGTGCAGACGTCGTCAAGGTGAGCCCAAGAGACGTGGTCGAGCTCCTCGATCCACTGGTCCATCTTCCGCAGTCTGTGATCAAGGACGTCATCTTGGTTGTAGACCTTGGGGAGCTTCCTGCTATAAATGGGGAAGTCTCCTTCAGAGAAGAACCATGATCCGAACATGGATCCTCTGCTCTTTGTTTCTCCTTCCTAGGGGCGATGGATCGCCAGTCCGAGTATTCTTCCTTGGGATCGATTTTCGACATCCTAATGGCAGGTTTCCTAGTGGAGTCACCATCGGAGGTTGCCGCATGGCCTGCACTGCCTCTGTGAGGCCACTAACCTACTGGATAAGTAGGTTGAACTACTCCACATCTATCGTGGGCGCAGGTAGAACTTGAGTTGCCGGGGCTGAAGCAGGAAAAGATGGATTTGAACTGGATCGGGCCGCGGAGGCCGTTGATCGTCGGATTGAAGCTCTCCTGGGAGGCATTTTCTCTTAGGAAAGAATTCTAGAAAGGAAGGAGGGAGATCTCTGGAGAGACATCATCGCTGAGCACTCCTTTAAGAATAAGGGGGCCTCAAAAATACCTCAAGAACAGAAGCGGCCCTTCTTCTAGCGCCAAATCTATTATGCAGAATCTGATTGTCATCGGATCGAGCTAGAGTGAAGGTGGACGAGGTCACCGTCGGAGATCTGCAAAATAAAGTTTCATCCAGAGCCGATGGTGGTGGCTCCGGTAGGATCCTCCGACGATCAAGTTAGCTCTTCTGGCCAATAGAAATGGAGTGCTCTGGAATGAGTTCGACAGAGTTTAGAGAAGGAGAGGAGAGCTTAGAGCTTAGAATAAACGTATCTGGAGGGTTTCTTTTTATAAGCGAAGCTTGTAGCAAGTTGATGGTGACAGCTGCAGCTGCCTGATAGTGGGCCGCTCGAGATCTGACGAAGTCAATCACGAAGGAAGGCATCATCTGCAGTGCCACCTATAACAGATTGATGGTGACAACCATCGCCGTCTAATAGTAGATCGCTGTCATCTGCAGTGGACCAATGGCGATCGTTCGTCAAAATTTAATAGCCATAGCTCTGAGAAAGCAGGCATTGGTTGGTGGACTTCAGCATATATCGATTCCAGAGGAGTTCGCACTCCTGAAGGGGATACGTCTGGTGGGATTATCTGGGAGCAATCCGTTGGAGGAATCCGACTGAGGGAGAAGTTCTGGAGAAGTTTGGTTCCTGAAGGAGTTCGACCGAAAGGGAAGCTCGAAAGAAGTTCGGCTTCCATAGGCGTCCGATTGGTGGGGCGCGGAGAGAGTTTGGCTCTCGTGGGAGTTCGACTGAAGCTCGATCGCTGAGAAGTTCGATCTGTTGAAGGAGTTCAATCGGCTGAAGGAGTTCGGCTAAGATTCATCCGCTGAAGCTCTTTCGTGGCTAACGGTTGTATTAGGCTGAGCATCGAATTGAACTTCGATCGGAGAGGGGTTTATCCCTAATAATTATTATATCTATTATATATATATTATAATAATATTTTATAAAGGAGTATTATGATGTTGCCATATTTTAATTATATCATATGGATTATTATTTTATTATTATTAATAATTTAAAATATTATTTTTAAATAATAATAAATTAATATTTTAAAAAAAATAAAAAAATATTTTAAAAATAAAAGTAGGAAATGATAAGAATACTTTATGGAGGAGTATTATGGTGTTGCCATCTTAGCATCTCAAATGATTTTAGCGATGCCATGTAGATTATTATTTTATGATTTTAGTTATGCCAAGTGAATTATTATTTTATTATTAATAATAATTTAAATTATTATTTTTAAATAATAATAAAATAATATTTAAAAAAATAAAAAAAATAATATTTTAAAAATAAAAGAAGGAACGAGATAAGAGATGAAAAATATTTTTAAAAAATTATTATTATTTAAAAATAAAATATTATAAAAATAATAATAATTTTTTAAAAATAATAATTTATTATTATTGACGTAGAATCTGATTATCGTCGGAATCAGCTGGAGCAGAGGTGGACGAGGTCGCCATCGAGGACCTGCAAAATAAAGTTTCGTCTGGAGCTGGTGGGGTTGGCTCCGGTAGGACTCTCCGA
Source organism: Cocos nucifera (assembly GCA_006176705.1). Lineage (NCBI taxonomy): Eukaryota > Viridiplantae > Streptophyta > Magnoliopsida > Arecales > Arecaceae > Cocos > Cocos nucifera. The sequence continues at coordinate 588,248 of QRFJ01000750.1, forward strand.
CGATCAAGTCAGCTCTGGCCAACAGAAATGGAGTGCTCGGAAATGAGTTCCACAGAGCTTAGAGAAGAAGAGGAGAGCTTAGAGCTTAGACATCAGAGGTTCGAGTTAGCGTATTTGGAGGATCCTTTTTATAGCGGAGCTTGATGGTGATAGCTGTAGCCACATGCTGGCGGGCCGCTCGAGGTCTGGCGGAGTCAGTCTCACGGGAAGGTGCCGTCTGCAGCGGATTGATGGTGACAGCCATCGTTGCCTGGTAGCGGATCACTGTCGCTTGCGGCAGACTAATAGTGATGGCTGCAGCTATCTCGGTACTGAGCCGCTCGGGGCTGAATGAAGGGTTGAAGGGCTTTGACGTGTACCCATTTTGAAAGAGTTTGGACTCCTGAAGAGGGAGCTCAGAAGGAGTTTGGCTCCCATAGGCATTTGGCTGGAGGTGAGCTGCTAAGGTCTGGTCGCTGAGAAGTTCGGTAGGAGCTCGACCGACTGAAAGGGATGTCTGGGAGGAGTTTGATTGGAGGAGTTCGACTTCTGAAGAAGTCCGATCGAAGGATGTCTGGGATGAGTCCAGCTCCCCAAAAAAGTTCGGTCGAAGAGGAAGCTTGGAGGAAGTTCGGCTCTCGTAGGTGTTTGGTTGGAGGAGTGTGGTTAAGGCTCAGTTGCTGGGAGTTCGGAAGGAGCTCGACCACTGAGGAATCCAACTGGGGGACGATCGTCGAGGAGTTTATTGAAAAGTTCGACCGAGGGACTACTGTTGAGGAGTTTGACCGCTGGGAGTTCGAAGGAGCTCGACCGACTGAAGGGACGGCTGTTGAGGAGTTCGGTCAATGGACGACCGCTGAGAAGTTTGGCTGTTGGGAGTTCAAAGGAGCTTGGCCGTTGAGGAGTTCGGTTAAGATCTGACCGCTGAGCAGTTCGACCAGCTGTAAGAGTTCAGCTAAGATCCATCCGCTGAAGCTCTTCCATGGCTACTAGTTGCATTAGACTGAGCATCGAACTAGACTTCGACAGGAGCAGGGTTTATCCCCAACAATAGCCCCCCCACTTCTGAGTTCGAAACTCGAAGGAAGGGAGTGCAGAAAAGGTGACTATCGAAGTCTTCTTCTGGGCTCCGTGCTGGTTCAGGTCGAAGCTCGGGAAAGATCTCATCTCTAGCTAAAGTTGGTGTTGAAGTTGAAGCCCGGAGGAGATCCCATCTCTAATCGAGATTGAGGTAGGCCTCATCTCCTACGATCGAGGTCGGAGGTTGAGCTCATCGAGGGCGACATTGTCTCCTACAGTCGAGGCTGACTCGGAGGAGATCTTCTCTCCTGCAGTCAAGGTCAATATGGATGCTCGGGAGAGATCTCATCTCTGGTCGAGGTTGGCTTGGTCGATCGAGAGAGATCTTATCTCTGGTCGAGTTTGGCTTGGTCTCTTATGGCTGAGGTTGATGCGGGCACTCGGAGGAGATCTTATCTCCTGCAGATGAGTTTGCCTCGAGGAAGATCTTATCTCCTACAGCCGAGTTTGCCTCGGGGGAGATCTTATCTCCTACGGTCGAGGTTGACTACGGTTGCTCGGAAGAGATCTTATCTCTAGTTGAGGTTGACTCGGTTGCTCGAGAGAGATCTTATCTCTAACGGAGGTTGTCCATGGTTGCTCGGGAGAGATCTTATCTCTGGCCGAGGTTGTCAGCGGTCGCTCGAAAGAGATCTTATCTCTGGCCAAGGTTATCGCTCGGGAGAGATCTTATCTCTGGCCGAGGTTGCTTCTCGGGAGAGATCTTATCTCTGGCCGGGGTTGTCACGGTCGCTCGGGAGAGATCTTATCTCTGGCTTAGGTTGTCGCTCGAGAGAGATCTTATCTCTGGTCGAGGTTGTCGCTCGAAAGAGATCTTATCTCTGGTCGACGTTGCTTCTCGGGAGAGATCTTATCTCTAGTCGAGATTGTCAGCGATCGCTCGAGAGAGATCTTATCTCTGGCCGAGGTTGTCGCTCGGGAGAGATCTTATCTCTAGCCGAGATTGTCAGTGGTCGCTCGGAAGAGATCTTATCTCTGGCCGAGGTTGTCGCTCGGGAGAGATCTTATCTCTAGCCGAGATTGCTTCTCAGAAGAGATCTTATTCTCTAGTCGAGGTTGTCAGCGGTCACTCGAAAGAGATCTTATCTCTGGCCGAGGTTGTTTCTCGGGAGAGATCTTATCTCTAGCTGAGGTTTGCTTCTCGGGAGAGATCTTATCTCTGGCCAAGATTATCGCTCGAGAGAGATCTTATCTCTGGCCAAGATTATCGCTCGAGAGAGATCTTATCTCTGGCCGTGGTTGCTTCTCGAAAGAGATCTTATCTCTAGCCGAGGTTTGTCGCTCGCGGTCGCTTGGAAAGAGATCTTATCTCTAGCCGAGGTTGTCAGCGGTCGCTCGAAAGAGATCTTATCTCTGGCCGAGGTTATCGCTCGGGAGAGATCTTATCTCTGGTCGAGGTTGCTTCTCGGAAGAGATCTTATCTCTAGTCGAGGTTGTCAGCGGTCCGCTCGGGAGAGATCTTATCTTTGGCCGAGGTTATTTTTTGGAAGAGATTTTATCTCTGGCCGAGGTTGTCGTTCGGGAGAGATCTTATCTCTGGCCGAGGTTGCTTCTCGGAGAGATCTTATCTTTGATCGAGGTTGTCGCTCGAAAGAGATCTTATCTCTTGCCGAGGTTGCTTCTCGAGAGAGATCTTATCTCTGGCCGAGGTTGTTGCTCGGAAGAGATCTTATCTCTAGCCAAGATTGCTTCTCGGGAGAGATCTTATCTCTAGCCGAGGTTGTCGCTCGGAAGAGATCTTATCTCTAGCTTAGGTTGCTTCTCGGGAGAGATCTTATCTCTAGCCGAGATTGTGGCTCAGAAGAGATCTTATCTCTGGCCGAGGTTGTCACAGTCGCTCGGAAGAGATCTTATCTCTAGCCGAGATTGTCGCTCGGGAGAGATCTTATCTTTGGCCGAGATTGAAGATCTTTGACCTGCCCGTGTTAGAATGAGATTCTCCTCCTGTTCCTAGCACGGTGACTATTAACTGCTTCTTTCTCTGTCATCGCATAGTTTTCGCACCCAAAAATAGTATAATATTGAAAGAAAAGAACTTTATTGAAAGGAAGTTACTGGCAATGCATTCCCAAATTCTTTGTGTTTTAGGGTTGTGGTAGCGTTGTTCTTCTGCGTTTCTTCAGGCGGACGACCTTTTCTATCTCATGCTGGCCTCCTCAATTTGGAGCATGCTTCTCTTGGCTCTGATGCTGGGAGGTGACGAATCGTCGATGTACCAAGCTCCTCCCAAGGGTAACGTTGATGATGCCGTGAGGCAGTCAACCTTGTCGTTTCTGATTACGGCAGCACCGTTGGCCGATCTTCTTCTGCTTCAGGCTGGCATCGAAGGAATTTACCCAGCCGCCCCTTTCTGACGAGCTCCTTAATTTCATCTCGGAGTTGGATGCATTCCTCAGTGTCGTGGCCATGGTCGCGATGGTAGAGACAGTACTTGCTTCGATCGTGCTTGTTTGGGGGAGACCGTAATCCTTCTGGTCTTGGCGGTTGGTTCTTAACTTTGATGGGAATTTGAGTTAGAGGAGCGTTGAGGGGGGCATAGTTGCAGAACCTTTCGAGAGTTAGAGGACTTCTTCGTGTCCTTCTATCAAGGCTTTCTCGGTGGCGAGCTTGAAAAGTTCGGGCCTTGCTTGCACTGGGGAGGTCGTAAACACGGTCGAACTTCATTCCGTTCTCTTGTGAAACCTGTGGGAGAACTTCATGCCCCTTTATCGGGGCTTCCTTGATGGCGAGCTTGAGGTGAAGTTCGACCTCACTTGCGCTAGGGAGGTCGTGGATGCGGCCGAACTTCATTCTGCCTCCTTGCAAAACCTTCTGTAGGAGAAGTTCATGGTTCTTTGTCTGGACTTCCTTGACGACGAGCTCGAGGGGGAGTTCGGTTCCGCTTGCGCAGAACTTCATTTTGCTTTCCCATGAAACCCTCCGCGGGGGAACTTCATGCTTCTTTGTCCGGACTTTCTTGATGACGAGCTCGAGGGGGAGCTCGGCTTTGCTTGTTCGAACTTCATTCCACCTTCTATAAATTCTTTGTAGGGGGTTTCATTGATGACATACTCGAGGGGGAGTTCGGCCTCGCTTGCACCGAACTTCACTCCGCCCTCTTGTGAAGCTTTCATCAGGAGGACTTCATGCTCCTTCATTGGGGCTTCCTTGACGGCAAGCTCGAGGGGGAGTTCGGCCTCGCTTGCGCTGTCGAACTTCATTCCGCTTCTGTGGGAGAACTTCTGCTCTCCGTTTCTCCTTCCTTAGGACGATTGGTATGCCCGAATGCTCTTTCTTAAGGCCGATTCCTCGCATCCTCATGGTGGGTTTGCTGGCAAAGTCTCATCGGAGGTTGTCGCACGGCCAGCATCATCTCGGCGGGGCCACGAATCCGACCAGTAGGTTGAACTGCTCCATGTCTATGGTGGCTTGATGTGGAACCTGGGCTGCCGGGGCTGAAATGGGAGCAGATGAATCTGGCGCGTAGGTCGTCGATCGTCGAGTCGGAGCTCTCCTAGGAGGCATTTTCTCTTCAGAAAAGAACTCTAGTGAGGAAGAAGAAAGATCTCCAGAGAGGGAAGAGAGAAATTATCGTCGAGCACTCCTTTAAGAACAAGGAAACCTCGAAGATTTGTTCCCTTCCTCCAGCACCAATCTGTTGACGCAAAATCTGATTGTCATCGAAATCAACTGGAGTGGAGGTGGACGAGGTCGCCGTCAGTGACCTGCAAAATAAAGTCCCATCTGGAGTCGGTGGGGGTGGCTCTGGTAGGACTCTCCAACGATCAAGTCAGCTCTAGCCAATAGAAATGGAGTGCTTGGGAATGAGTTCCACAAAGCTTAGAGAAGAAGAGGAGAGCTTAGAGAAGAAGAGGAGAGCTTAGAGGTTTGAGTTAGCGTATCTGAAGGGTCCTTTTTATAGCGGAGCTTGATGATGACAGCTGTAGTCGTGTGCTGTGGGCCGCTCGAGGTTCGACGGAGTCAGTCTCATGGGAAGGTGCCGTCTGCAGCAGATTGATGGTGACAGCATCGCTGCCTGGTAGTGGGTCGCTGTCGCTTGCGACGGACTGATGGTGATGGCTGCAGCTGTCTTGGTACTGAGCCGCTCGAGGTCGAATGAATGGTTGAAGGGCTTTGACGTGTACCCATTTTGGAAGAGTTCGGACTCCTGAAGAGGGAGCTCGAAAGGAGTTTGGCTCCCATAGGCGTCTAGCTGGAGGTGAGCGGCTAAGGCCCGATCGTTAGGGAGTTTGGTAGGAGCTCGATCGATCGAAGGGGATGTTTGGGAGGAGTCCGACTGAAGGAGCCTGGCTCCTGAAGAAGTCCAACCGAAGGATGTCTGGGACGAGTCCAGCTCCTCGAAGAAGTCCAACCGAAGAGAAAGCTTGGAGGGAGTTCAGCTCTCGTAGGTGTCTGACTGGAGGAGTGCGGCTAAGGCTCGATTGCTGGGAGTTTGAAAGGAGCTCAGCCGCTGAGGAGTCCGACCGGGGGACGACCGTCGAGGAATTTGCTGAGTTCGACCGAGGGATGACTGCTAAGAAGTTCAACCGCTGAAAGTCCGAAGGAGCTCGGCCGGTTGAAGGGACGGTCATTGAGGAGTTCGACCGATGGATGACCACTGAGGAGTTAGGCCACTGGGACTCCGAAGGAGCTCGATCGCTGAGTTTGGCTAAGATCCGACTACTGAGCAGTTCGACCAGCTGTAAGAGTTCGGCTAAGATCCGTCCGCTGAAGCTCTTCCGTGGCTACTGGTTGCATTAGGCTGAGCATCGAACTAGACTTCGGTAGGAGCGAAATTTATCCCCAATAATTATTATTTTAAAAAAAGTAATATATCATTTTCTAATCTTAAAATTAATAACATACTAATTTATTTTTCTTAAAATAATATTTCTATTAGCATCTCAGATGATTTTAGTTATGCCATGTGGATTATCATTTTATTATTAATGATAATTTAAAATATTTTTTTTAAATAATAATAAAATAATATTTAAAAATAAAAAAATAATATTTTAAAAATAAAAGTATGAAAGAGATAAGAGATGAAAAATATTTTTAAAAAAATATTATTTTAAAAAGTAAAATATTATAAAAATAAAAATAATATTTTAAAAAAATTATTTATTATTATTCTAAAAATAATATATCATAATTTTAAAAAAAAATAACATACTAATTTATTTTTTAAAAATAATATTTTTATTATTTTTTAAAAATAATATATTTTAAGATTTAAATTAATCTATTGGATCAGATTAGATTCAAATCTAATAAATTATTCATAAATAGAGTACAATACTCTATCGATTTGAAAGCCAAATCTCTGCATTTAAAAGTCTTTGAAAGTTTGAAGAAGATTTGAGAAGAAATGAGGAGCACTACAAGAAAATAGTGATTTTACGATCAAATTTTTTGGTTGAAATTTGCGATCAATTTTGCAACTGATTTTGCGATCAAAATTTTTATGATCGATTTTACAATAAAAAATTTGAATATAAAAGTAAATTTATAAAATATTAATTTTATAAAATTTCACAACCAATTTTTTGATTGAATTTTTGGTCCTAAATTTTTTGACCAAAAAATCAATCAAAAAATCTTAAAATTATATTTTTTTAAATTTAAAATAATAAGAAAAATATTTTGACCAATTTTTTGATTGAAAAATTAATTTTTCTGACCAAATTTTAGGTCACAAATTTTTTGACCAAAAAATTGATTGAAAAATCTAAAAATTATTTTTTTAAAATTTAAAATAATTTAAAATTTTTTTGATCAATTTTTTGGTTGAAAAATTAATTTTTTCTGATCAAAATTTTGGTCATAAAGTTTTTGAACAAAAAATTGATTAAAAAAATCTTAAAATTATTTTTTTAAATTTAAAATAATTTAAATTTTTTATCAATTTTTTGATCAAAAAATTAATTTTTTTATCAAATTTTTGATCATAAATTTTTTGATTGAAAAATAGATCAAAAAAGCCAAAAATTATTTTTAAAATTTAAAATGAATTAAAAAATTTTTTGATCAATTTTTTTATCAAAAAATTAATTTTTTTGATTGAATTTTTTATTACAAATATATTTTGCAATCAAATATATTTTTTTTTATTTTTTTCCAGATATGGTATAATTTTAGAATTTAAAGTTCATCTTCACCATTCATTATCTAAATAATTATCATTAGAGTATTATCATAAAAGATTGGCTCAATCTAATAGCCCTAGCTATGTCAATCAATAAAATTTGATTTTGATGGTTACGAACGACCATATAATGATCTAATAGATAAAAACCATCGATAGATTTAAAAACTTGTAATAATAATCTCGATGATATTTATAACATACTATTAAAATTTTATTTCAATCAGACATCATTATCATGGTCAATTTAGCACGAAATGATTTGGATTGTTAAATAAAAAATGATTGATCAAAGGGCTAAACGATATCCGATTATAAGATAATTTTTTAGATAAATGATCTTTGCTGCTACTTTGATCATTTGCATGATGATGATTATAAAATTCAAACTATGTGTATATGAACCATCGATGTTAAGCAAATCTTACAAAAGCACAAGTATAATTACCTAAGAACTTTAAGAATGAGTATCAAGAAATGTATAGTTTTAGATCGTTCATATATGCACGTTTTGAATTTTATAATCACTACCAAACAAATGATCAAAGTAGTTGCAAAGATTATTTATCTAAAAAATTATTTTATAATTAGATACCATTTGGCCCTTTGATCAATCATTTTTTATTTAACGGTTCAAATCATCTCATACTAAATTGATCATGATAATGATATCTGGTTGAAATAAAAATTTGATAGTATGTTATAAATATCACCGAGATCATCATTGCAAATTTTTGAACCCATCGGTAATCTCTATCTATTAGATCATCATACGATCATTTATGATCGTCGAAATCAAATTTTATTGATCGATATAGCTAAGGCTATCGGATTGAGCCGATCTTTTGTGACGATACTCTAATGATAATTATTTAGATAATGAACGATGAAGATGGGCTTTAAATTTTAAAATTATATTATATTTAGAAAAAAATATATTTGGTTGCAAAATACATTTGTGACCAAAAATTTGGTTTGAAAAAAATAATTTTTTGATCAAAAAATTGGTCGAAAAGTTTACGATCGAGAAAAGTAAATTTTCCAATCAAAAAATAGGTCAAAAAAATTCAAGTTATTTTAAATTTTAAAAATTAATTTTGATATTTTTTGATTGATTTTTTGGTTGAAATATTAATGACTAAAAATTTGATCAAAAAAAAAATTTTCAACTAAAAAATTAGTTAAAATTTTTTTTAAGTTATTTTAAATATTTAAAAAATAATTTTAGGATTTTCCAACTAATTTTTTGATCAAAAAATTTATGATCAAAAATTTGATTGAAAAAATTAATTTTCTAACCAAAAAATTGATCAAAAAATTTTTAAAATTATTTTAAATTATTTTTTAAATTTTTTAAATTTTTTTTAAAAAATTTTCAATGATAAATTTTAATCTATAATTTTTTTTAAAAAATTTGGTATATTATTTAGCAACCATTTTTTTGGTCGATATATTTTAAAATATTTTTAAAAGTTTTTATGGCTTTTTGCGATCGAATTATCGATCACTATATTTTTAAATTAATTTTTTAAAACTGCCTCTTAATTTTTTTTGATTGAATGGACTCGCCGTGCGCCAAGCCTTCCCATCATGATCAAATTCATTCGTCATGCACTGAGCCCTCCCTCTCCTCCCTTAATTCCTCTGTCCCACCATCAATTATAGCATCGAGTTCTCCCTCTTGTCTTGCCATCGGTTATAGTGCTGAGCTCCCCACTCATCCCTTTCCTCCATCCTGACACCATCGAAGCCATCCCTCCCATCACCAGTCATCCCCTTGTTGACTCCAAGGATTAATTTTGATGAGTAATAAAATATTTGAGTATATATTTGAACTAATAAAGTTGTTGAGATCATGTTTCAGGATGCATTTTAAAGTACCAAATAAAACTTCCATATAAATGCAATTGAAAATTGATAGAGAAGATTTGGAGGCTTTTGAAGCATAAATCACATCCGAAACAAGGTTTGCAAAGGACATCCCCAAACCAAAATTAAAGAGGGAAACCTTTGAGGGAACTAAAATTTTTTAGCTTAAGAAGCCCACGAGTTGACTCATGGTTCAACTCATTGTTCAGCTCGAGCTGATACATAGACTGGCGCACAGAAGTTTTAGAAGGAACAGTCTCGAGTGGAGGCTCAAGTCGACTCGAGGTTCTCTAGTTGAAGTCTTAGTGAAAATTCAGAAAATGATGATTTCGAAGCAAGATCTTGAGCAGAGGCTCGAGTCGACTGGAGATTCTCGAGTTGAAGTCTTAGAAGAAATACAAAAGATGACAATTTTGAAGCAAAATTCAGTACAATCTCAAGCAAAGGCTCGAGTTGACTCGAGGTCCACAAGTTGAGGATCAAGCAGAGTAAAAAGTCTCGAGCAGAGTAAAAGATCTCAAGCTAAGGCTCAAGTTGACTCAAGGTTCAACTCAAACTCCAACGGCTAGTTTTTGTAGACTGTCCAGAACTATGCAGATTGGATTCAAACGGTCATTTTTGCTTCTCCAACGGTTAAATAAGATTCTCCAGCCTATCAAACGTGAAAAGTCACCTACAAAATACCTGGAGGAAGAGACTTGACTATTCATTCATTGAGAGAAATAAAAAATTAAAGAAAAAAGTCCAAAAAGCATTGAATAGAGAGGATTCAACTTTCATCTTCAAGACAAATCAAATCAAGAGATTCCATTCAACAAGAATACAAGCTCAAAAGCTCAAAAGCCTTTAACAAAGAAGATTCCAAAAAGCTTCATCAACTTATTTGCTCATCAAAGAAGCTTTTTGTTCATTTTTGTTGTTCAACTTTTCTCTTTCTTGTAACTTAGCTTCAATAGAATTTTGAAGCTAAGGGGAAGGCTTATCCAAGCTTAAAAATTGGATTGTAAGCCAAGGGTTGGCTCAGGATTTGGTTGTGGTTGGTGAGCTAGTGTAAAAATTAACTAGGTTTGAGATATTAAGCCTTGAAAAACTATCCTACTATAATCTTGAAGAGATTATAGTAAAATTCTCAAATAGGCCTTGGAGAGTGGACGTAGGTGTAAGAAGCACCGAACCACTATAAATTTTTTAGTATTTATAATTGCCTTGTTTACTTCATTTCATTTATATTTTTGCATTTCTGCATATTTAGAACTAAAGCATATATCATCACATCACTTGTTTTTAAAAACAGTATCCAACTAACTTTAAGTTTTGAAAAATCCAATTCACCCTCCTTTCTTGGGTTGTCTTGTTGGACAACAAGTGGTATCAGAGCTTGATATTTTATTTAATTTAACAATCAAGAGTTAAGATCAAATGGCAACCCATATAAGTGTATCTCTTGCCAAAGGGCAATCGACCAACTGTCTATCCTTGTTTAATGGAATAAATTATACTTATTGAAAAGCACGCATGCGTATTTACATTCAAGCACTTGATTATCAACCTTGGAGAGTGATAATCAAAGGTCCACACACTCCCACAATCAAAATAGAGGATAATGATGTTCCCAAATCGAAAGAGGATTGGGATGAGTATGATATGAAAATGATAGAATTAAATGCTAAGGCCATGAATGTCCTATATTATGCATTAGACCCCATTGAATTCAATAAAATTTCTATTTATGCTTTGACCAAGAAGATTTGGGATAGGTTAGAGATTATCCATGAGGGTACCAATCAAGTAAAGAAGTCTAAAATAAATATGCTTGTCCATCGATATGAATTATTTAAAATGGAGTCAAATGAGTCTATTTTTGAAATATTTACTAGATTTATTGATATTATCAATGATTTGAAAAGCTTGGATAAATCTTACACTAACAGTAAACTTGTTCGTAAAATTCTTAGATCACTTTCGAAAGTTTGGGAAGCAAAGGTCACCGCCATCGAAGAAGCTAAAGACCTCAACAAGCTACCATTGGAAGAGCTTCTTGGATTCTTGATGACTCATGAATTGAATATGAGACAAAACATGAAGGAGAAAACCAAGAAGAAAAAGACCATATCTCTCAAGACAACCACTCCCAAGAATGATGAGAGTGAGGAATCCGATGAAGAGGAGGAAGAAGAAGACTTGGCTATGATTGCAAGAAAGTTTAAGAGATTTATGAGAAAAAAGAAGCAAGAATTCAAGAAGAAGACCTTCAAAGGTAAACCAAATAAGGAGAAAGAGAAGGAGCTACCAATTTACTTCGAGTGCAAGAAATTCGACCACTTTAGGATGGACTGCCCCCTTCTCAAGAAATCATCCAAAAAGCTCAAGAAGAAGGCGATGATGGCTACTTTGAGTAATAGTGAGGACTCTAGCTCTGAGAAAGAATCACAAGAAGAAGCCAACTTTTGCTTAATGGCACATTATGAGGAGGTAAATGCTGAAAACTCCTTAGATTTCACTTTTGATAAGTTACAAGAGACTTTTTCTGAACTTATGGCTGAATATAGGAAAGTAACTTTGAAAAATAAAAATTTGAGAAAGTTAAATTTAGAACTTACTCACGAAAAAAAAATATTTTCTAAAAAACTGAATTTGCTTACTAATAAAAATCAGAAATTGAATAATGAATTAAAAAAAATTAAATCATTTGTAGAAAGATTTACCTATAATTTTGAAAAATTAAATATGCTACTAAATAAGCAAAGAGTTATTTTTAACAAAGCCGGATTGGATTAGGATTTAAACCTCATAAGAGATAAAAACTATTCAAAAATATATTTGTCAAAGCCTCATCAAACTCTACCTCAAATATCTCATGTTTTTGTTGTGACAAAATTGGTTATAAGTCTTATGCATGTGATTTCAGAAAATTAAATAAAAAAATAGTTAAAATAATTTGGATTTCAAAAGAAACTCATGAGCACTAATCCCTAAAGGACCCAAGATGACTTGGGTACCTAAAAACTCAACTTGATTTTCTTGTGTAGGAGTGTTCTTGCAGTCTCGAGACAAGAAAAAACTTTGGTATCTTGATAGTGGCTGTTCAAGGCACATGATGGGATGATAAATCTCAATTTATCACTTTTGAGCCTAAAGAAGAAGGAGTAGTTACATTTGGTGACAATGGAAAGGGACGTATTCATTGGCATCGGTAACATTCGTATCACTCCTACTTCTATTCAAAATGTATTCGCTAGTTGATGAGTTGAAACATAATTTGCTTAGCATTAGTCAATTTTGTGATAAGGAGATTTCAAAGTAACTTTTGAATTCTCTATTATGTATTGTTTCCTAATCCTAAATGATAATGGTATCATGTTCATAGGACATAGACATAACAATGTCTACATGGTAGATCTTGATGATCTACACATGAAGAATGGTCAATGTCTAGTGGCAATGGATGCCTAAGATCAATGAAACTAGTTGGTTGTGGCATCATAGATTAGGTCATGCTAGTATGGACTTACTCTCAAAATTAATTAAGAAAGATCTTGTAAGAGGATTACCAAAATTAAGTTTTGAAAAGAAATCGAATTTATGATGCATGTCAATTTGGCAAAGCAAACTAGGAATTCCTTTCCAAACCAAAAGGAATGATTTCAACCTCTAGACCATTAGAATTGCTACACATGGAATTTGTTTGGAACCCTATAAGGATCACTAGTCTAGGAGGTAAAAAGTATGGATCTTATAATTGTAGATGATTTTTTCAAGATTCACTTAGGTAATGTTTTTAAGCACAAAAAGATGAAGCCTTCAATGCATTTTCTAAATTTTATCGAAAGATTTTGAATGAAAAGAACATATCAATTAGTTTGCATACATAGTGATCATGGATACATAGAATTTCAAAAATCAGTACTTTGATAATTTTTGTAATAAAAAAAAAATTAATCATAATTTTTTTAGTACCTAGAATTTTATACAATAAAATGGAGTAGTAGAAAGAAAAAATCGAACACTAAAAGAAATGGCATGAACTATATTGTGTGAAAGTAATTTACCTAGATATTTTTTTGGACTGAAAGCAATAAATACTGCATGTTACATATTAAATCTATGTTTCTAATAAGACCTTATTTTGAAAGAAAACCCCATATGAACCTTTGGAAAAGATAGAAAATCAAATATCCAACTATTTTCATGTATTTGGTTGCAAATGCTTCATACTTAACAATGGAAAAAGATAACCTGAGAAAATTTGATGCCAAAGTCCAATGAGGGATATCTTCTTAGGAATACTCCTCATCAAGCAAGGCATAATAGAAGTCTTCAAATAAGAGAACTTCTCATTATTGAAGAATCAATTCATGTTATCTTTGATGAATATAATGACAAATCTGTTAGAAAAAGAAGATGCTTTAGATGAGGATGCAAAAAATCTTTATGACAAGATGGACAATCTAACACTCAAAGAATGCTCCACCTCAAAATAATGAAGAAGAGAAGAATGAAGAGTCCTCTCACATAGTCCAAGAGAGGAGCTGCCTAAAAGAATAGAGGTATACACATGGACATCCCTAAAGATCTTATAATCGGTGATCCATCACAAGGGAGTAAGAACATGATCTTATCTTAGAAATATAAATAATTACATAGCTTTTATTTCATAAATTGAACCTTAAATTCAATAGAAAAAGCTCAAAATGATCCATATTGGATAGATGCCATGCAAGAAGAATTAAATCAATTTGAAAAAAATAAAGTGTGGACCTTAGTCGATAGACCAAATAACCATCCAATAATTGAAACTAAATGGATATATAGAAATAAATTGGATGAACATGGAACCGTTATAAGAAATAAGGCTAGATTAGTAGCAAAATGATATAATCAGAAAAAAGGCATTGATTTTGATGAAATCTTTGCTCTTGTAGCTAGATTAGAGGCCATTAGACTATTGCTTGCTTTTGCATATTTCATGAACTTCAAATTATACTAAATGGATGTAAAAAGTATATTTCTTAATGATTATATAGCAGAAGAAGTATATATTGAACAACCATCTGAATTTGAAAATCGTGCACTTCCAAATCATGTATTCAAATTACATAAAGTCCTGTATGGTCTAAAACAAGCCCCACATGCTTGGTATGAAAGATTAAGTAAATTCTTACTAAATAATAAATTTACTAGAGGAAATGTTGATAAAATCTTGTTCTTAAAAAGAAAAGATGAGAATCTATTAGTTGTACAAATCTATGTGGATGATATTATTTGGTGCCACTAATAAAATTTTTTGTCAAGAATTTGCTAAGCTAATGCAGGATGAGTTTGAGATGAGCATGATGGAAGAGTTAAACTTCTTCCTCAAACTCCAAATCAAGCAAAATGAAGAGGGGATCTCCATCAACCAAATAAAATATACAAAGAAAATACTCAAGAAGTTTGGGATGGAGAGTTCAAGACCAATTGGCACACCAATAAGTACATCCTGCAAACTTGACAAAGATGAAAAAGATAAAAAAGTATACTTAAATTATATAAAGGTATGATAGGCTTACTTCTTTATCTTACTGCAAGTAGATCAGATATAGTATTCAGTATTTGCATGTGTGCTAGATATCAATCAGATCCTAGAGAATCACGTTTGCTTGCTGTCAAAAGAATCTTTAAATACTTATCTAGGATACTTAATGTAGGATTATGGTATGATAGAGTATCTCAATTTGAATTAATTAGTTACTCTAATGCTGATTTTGCTCAGTGCAAATTTGATAGAAAAAGCACTAGTGGCATATGTCAATTCATAGGAGTAAATTTAATTTTTTGATTTAGTAAGAAATAAAACTCAGTAGCACTCTCAACGGTCAAGACTGAATATATAGCTGTTGGGAGTTGTTGTGCATAAATTTTTTAGATTAAACAATAATTAGAAGATTTTAGATTCAAACTTAATAAGATACCCATAAGATGTGACAACACAAGTGCAATCAATTTAATCAAGAACCCAATTCAACACTCAAGATCCAAACACATTGAGATAAGACATCACTTCATGAGAGATCATGTATAAAATAATGATGTGATACTTGAATTTGTTAGTACTGATAAATAATTAGCTGACATATTCACAAAATTCCTGAGTAAAAAAAAATTTAGTATTATTAGAAAAGACTTAGGACTATGCTACCAACCTGATTAAATTTTATTCTCCAAATCTCCAAGTAAATCAAATTAAATTTAAAAGAATTAAAATCTTATGTACAAAATTAATGATCAATATTTAGAAAATAACTAAATATTATTTGAATATCAAATTTCTTTTAAAACTCTAAAAGTTTCAGAACTATCGCTCGAGTCAACTCAAGCAAACTAGTTCAAAACCACGAGTTGACTCGAGGGTCAGGACCGCAGGTGATTAAAACGGACTCGTGATTGTTTGTGATGCCCTAGAGATTCTTCATCTCGGCAAGCAGAGGACCTCTCATCCTCCCAAACTCAATCTAATAGTGTCTGCTTGCTTCCCTACCACCTCTTTCCTTTGATTTGTAAAGTTAGGAATCGAATTTGGGTAAAATGGTTGGACAAAGGTGTGGAGTGCGGAAAGTTTGTAATACCCATGGAGCCGAAGAATGAGAGAGGAGAAGGAAAGCCCGAATGGAACGGACAATATCCCAACCATCTAAGGTTTCTCAACCTTCTCAATCCTTCAGGAAGAACCATTCAGAAAGAACCCATTCAGGAAGAACCTCAATAGGATCAAGGTATACTGAACTCACCTCCTCCACCACCTTCACCTGTCGGTAGGATGGCCACTAGAGCCATTACAATGGAGAGGAGAATTGATTTTGATTTCTTTGAAAGTTATAATTTTTTTATTGGGACTTGAATTGGTAGGATGGGATGGAGAAATTTCTGTACAATAGATATCCCCATGTACCCTAAGTTGGTTAGAGTGTTCTATGAAAATCTTAAAAGAAGATTTTCTGAAATTGTAAGTATAGTCAAAGGTATACAAATTGAAGTGACTGAGGAGAGTTTGGCTCAGATTTTTGGTATCATAAAAGAAGGTTTTGTGTCCGATAAATTATCTGACAAAAAGAGAGGTTTAAGACTGATTGTAGGTAGGGATGATATTATAGGAGATGTACTAGCACCCACAATGTTAGTGAAAATGAGAGTTCTTCATCATATCATCAGTGAGATTTTTATTCCAAAATTAGGTAGATATGACTTTGTGTCTGAAAGAGAGCTGTGCATGATGTATTTGGTGGTTGAGGAAACTTAGATAAATATGCCTGGCATTATGATGCATCAAATGAGAGAGGCAGCATCTAGAAACAAAGTATGTTTATCCTATGGTATGGTCCTGACCAGGATATTTAAGACTACTAGAGTGTCACTAGAAAATGAAGCAAGTAAGAAGCAGTCTCACTATGATGTATATGATATGATAGCCTTGATCAGAATGCAGTATCATGTAGAGGATGAAAAATGGATCAAAAATATTTCTGGTCAAGAGAGAAGAGTGCCCAGAGTTGTAGAGGCAGGAGCCCTCTACTCCAGTGGCAGCCCGAGATGCACCTGACACTGACTCCGGTACACCTATGACACCTCGAGCTCCATCTATGGGGAGGTTCCCTCAGACACCACTTGCTGACTCTGCATCTATGGAGAGACTGGCAGATATGATATCTACCAGAGTTAATAGAGAGATTCAGAGACTATCTAAGAGAATAGAGACTGTATAGATAGAGATGTGGTCTATCTCTCAGAGGCTTTCTATTCTGGAGCAGAGGGAGCACACACATGACACATCCATTGATTACTCTAGCATCATTAAGGAGATTGCTCGGCTCAGGGGAAGCGTTGAGTCTGGAGACACTGAGATGATGACAACAATCAGTAGCTTGGGTCAGGCACAGCAGCAGGGCATCATTTCAATACTTGGAGCCATGGATAATTTGATCAAAAAATAGAGAAACTTGCTCCAGGTGTGATACTAGCGGCAGCAACAACAGATGCCGCGGCTAAGGCAGCCATGCCACGACCTCCACCTCCTCCACCTATGTCACCTGATTAGATCATTCAGATATCCATGAGTGAGAGCAGACCACCGCTCAAAGTCTACACTCGTGGAGGGCCTTCTCTCTCGTAGGTAGTCAGACCTTCTGCTAGGACTCGGAGTAGGAGAACCAGATCTTCTACCTCACGAGCCTTATTTCAGACATTAGAGATTCCATCTGATAATGAGTAGCCTCATAGGCTCTAGTGTCTGTCCACTTCTTGTACTTAGATTTATGTATTAGAAGTATATGGTTGTATTTGATTCTATGTTTGTATTTGACTTCATGTACTTGGTACTTATAGATGTAAACTTGCTTACCCTGGTCTTGCCTTAAACTTGATGTTTCATTGTATCCTAGTATGTTTTGGTGGCTTAACATAGTCATTTTGTTAAAGCAATGAAACTCATGATTACTTACTCTTGCACTCGTTTTGAACATTTGTCTTAACTTTATATTTTTGATTGATGACAAAAAGAGGGAGTAATATGTATATGAGCATGAATTCATTCACTTTGAATATATTAAAATTCATCCACTATTCATTCACTTTGAATGTGTTAAATCTAAAATTCATCTAGTATTCATTCACTTTGAATGTGTTAAATCTAAAATTTTCAGCACAAATGTGTTAAGGTGAAAATTTTTTGCTTGAATGTGTTAAGCATGAGTATGTTAAGGATTGAAATTTCAGCATATATGATGTGCATTATAAGTTTAGAGTTTGTACCACGATACACAGTCTATGTATGATTATTTAATACTAATGCTTAGCGCACATATATGGATATATGCTGGCAATTTATTATTCTAATGAGTACAAGCAAAAAACTTAACCCTGAATTAAAAAATTTATTAAAAATGCAAGCATAAATTGAGGGGGAGACAAATATGAAAATACAAAAGGGATTAAATCATTAATCTATTGAAAATATCCTTAATGCATTATTTTTGTACATTTCTCGCTCATATACTCAAAATTTTGTCATCATCAAAAAGAAAAAGATTGTTGACTCCAAGGATTAATTTTGATGAGTAGTAAAATATTTGAGTATATATTTGAATTAATGAAGTTGTTGAGATTATGTTTTAGGATGCATTTTAAAGTACCAAATAAAATTTTCATATAAATGCAATTGAAAATTGATAGAGAAGATTTGGAGGCTTTTGAAGCATAAATTGCACCTGAAATAACATTTGCAAAGGACATCCCCAAACCAAAATTGAAGGAAAAAATCTTTGGGAGAACTAAAATTTTTCAGCTTAAGAAGCCCACGAGTCAACTTATGGTTCGACTCGTTGTTCAGCTCGAGCTGATACATAGACTAGCACGCAGAAGTTTCAGAAGGAACAGTCTCGAGCGGAGGCTCAAGTTGACTCGAGGTTCTCGAGTCAAAATCTCAATGAAAATTCAGAGAATGGTGATTTCAGGATAAGATCTCGAGCAGAGGGTTGAGTCGACTCGAGGTTCTTCAATCGAAGTCTCAGGAGAAATACAAAAGATGATAATTTTGAAGCAAAGTTCGGCACAATCTCGAGCAAAGGCTCTAGTCGACTCGAGATCCACAAGCTGTGGATCAAGCAGAGTAAAAAGTCTCGAGCAGAGGAATGAGCAGAGTAAAAAGTCTCGAGCTGAGGCTTGAGTCGATTTGAGCTCCAACGGCTAGTTTCTGCAGACCATCCAGAACTATGCAAATTGGGTTCAAATAGTCATTTTTGCTTCTCCAACGATCAAATAAGATTCTCCAGCCTACCAAACATGAAAAATCACCTACAAAACACTTGGAGGAAGAGACATGACTATTCATTCATTGAGAGAAATAAAAAGTTAAAGACAAAAGTCCAAAAAGTATTGAATAGAGAGCATTCAAGTTCTATCTTCAAGAAAAATTAAAGCAAGAGATTTCATTCAGCAAGAAGATAAGCTCAAAAGCTCAAAAGTCTTCAATAAAGAAGATTTCAAAAAGCTTCATCGACTTATTTGCTCATCAAAGGAGCTTTTTGTTTATTTTTGTTGTTCAACTTTTTTCTTTCTTGTAACCTAGCTTCAATAAGATTTTGAAGCTAAGGAGAAGGCTTATCCAAGTCTAAAAATTGAATTATAAGCCAAGGGTTGGCTCAGAATTTGGTTGTGATTGGTGAGTCGGTGTAAAAATCAACTAAATTTTGGATAGTGAGCCTTAAAAAACTATCTGACTATAATCTTGAAGAGATTATAGTAAAATTTTTAAGTGGACCTTGGGGAGTGGACGTAGGTGCAAGGAGCACCGAACCACTATAAATTTTTTAGTATTTATGATTGTCTTGTTTACTTCATTCCATTTATATTTCTATATTTCTGCATATTTAGAACTAAAGCATACACCATCACATCACTTATTTTTAAAAACAACATCCAACTAGCTTTAAGTTTTGAAAAATCCAATTCACCCTCCTCTTGGGTTGTCGTACTAGGCTACACCCCTCCATCGGAAAGGTAAATCAGTCAATCCCTTTTTTTTTTGTATTTGGAGGCCTGTGTGATTTAAGGTTCCTTCTACTCTGAGCTCGCCACATCAGATTAGGGTTAAGGTGAAGCCGTCAAACCCTAGTCTCTGTCATATTGATGTAATCATTCGTATCGAGTCCAGATTGTGAAAATCTAAATAGAAACCTTTCTATTATTGCATCTGCCATGCTTTCATTTGGCTTCAGGACTTGAATCTCATGATATATATAGGGCTTCTCCTCTACGCACCCGGAGATGGTAGATAGATCCCAGTCTGTGATGCATATCCAGTTCCTCACATGAACACGCCTAATAGCCAACATACACCTCAGGGTTCCATATGGCCTAGGGAAGACCGTAGTAATTGGTGTAGTCAAACTATAACACCCTCAGGGGAACTGCCGAGCAATCTCAGGTCATAAGAACCAGACACACGATACTCGATCGCATCGTCAGTCAGTCATGTGACGGAGGAGACTTCCTAATGACTACCTACTGAGGTGGTCCCAGCTCAGTGCCCTCTGTTGCTCCCGCTACACGAGTAATACCTGTTCTCGGGTGGGCTCCTACTCACAGGCTCCCGTACGTGCTCACACCGTATACTCAGAACTCAGATCTACTAAAAAAAGCGATCGTACACCAACCTTACCGGATAATCACCATCTCGTGATGATCCTATGGTCGGGAAGCTGTTTATGAGTATATAATGATTATCTTATGTCTTTAAATTTCAACTCTTGAAAATAGAATTATCATTTACCATAACTCAAAGGATGTATCATCAAGACTAAATCACAGGTGTGATAGAGAAAATAACCATTTATAATTATAGTCAAACATTAAAATTTCTGCCCCTAGAAGTGTATTACAAGTGTCACCAATTCTTGGCTCTCTAGGCCACGATAGATACTAACAATGCTCGCCACTTGTCCTAAAGCAATTGCTCAAGTTCTACAGGTCCATTTCTAAGGTGGCTTCAGATCTTGTGATCCTGCTGCCGGCCCCCCCGCAGACGGCTTCTCTAAGTGGGTCTGCCACAGTTACTCGGAGTTTGACTCTTCTTGACCTTTAAACGATATACTTTTCTAAGTAATCCGGATGGAGATGGTTCCACCCGTTTTTGAACCTTTCCCGTCATCAAACAGTCGTGCCAGGATGTCGACTTTCGATCACTGCTATAATCGGTACATGAAGTCCGGTCTGTGTACCTTGAAGCTTGGAGTTCTCGCATTCCCGAGACCAACATCATATCCTTAGTTCTTCTCAAGTACGTAAGGATTACATTTCACAGAAAGTCCATGTTTCTTATGTCCACCTGATTTGACTCGATATCTCTTGTGACAGCTCACAGCATGGGCTATCATGGTCGTGTACATAGCTGGCATAGCTGAGGCCTACTATTGCAGAAGCATAGTGAATCATGCTCATGGCGTTCCTATTTCCTCAGGTGTGCTGGGGCACATGCTTCTTGTGAAAGATGAATACCGATGGTCTAAGGGTATATCTCCCCTCTTAGAGTTTTTCAATACATAAACCTCTTTAGTTACGTCGTCTATGTACATTTTCTGTGAAAGTCCTATGCACCTAGTTCGCTCTATCCTATAGACGTTAATCTCTAGAATAAGGATGCTTCACCGTAGTCTTTTCATGGATGACTTTCTTAAGACAA